>SNQJ01S0161370.1:0-17371 GCA_010110895.2 Picea sitchensis | reverse complement strand
AAAAAGAGAAATGATGAAGGTTACTCAAAAGGAAAACACGCATATAAAGGCAAAATAACTACAAATAAAGTTTTCAAGAAAAGCTTATGCACCAAAGAAGACAACTCATCATCAGATGAATATGAAGTCAATGACAGTGAGACGGGAAGAGTTATATTCATGGCAGTAAAAGACTCTGACAAAGAATACTCTAACGAAGAATATGAAGAATCCAAAGAATAAATTGAAGAGGCCGAAGTTGACTATCGAGAAGAATTAATGTGTGCCATAGAAGTTATCAGAAGAGAAAAGAATAAGAACAAGAAACTACAAGCAGAACTAGACAAGAAAAAGGATACTCGAGAACTAGAACAAATGATCACAAGATTGAAGGTTCAAATAGAAGAAGGTAAAAGAATTGAAGAAGCACTCAAAGAACAACTAGAATAAAAGGACAAGATCATTGGAAACTTAGAAGCATAGATTGTCACACTAAGAAAGGATATTCAAAAGAAAAATATGCAGAATAGATCAAAAGTTCTGGATGACATTATCAATAGTCAAAAATATCATCTTGACAAGTCTGGACTTGGATACAATCAGACAGAAAAAGGATCAAGCTCCAAAACAACAGATCAAGAAACAAATTCAAAAAGATATGCATAAACAATCAAAGGGGATAGGAAGATGTACAAGAAATATTAGAGGGACACTTCTCCATTGAGAAGATTCAGATTTCAGAATCAACAACATACATATACGCCTCAAGAAGAAGAAGGATTCATCAGAGCACCTTCTTTTAGAAGATATTCAACTCCCAGGTATCAAACTATATTTTTTGGTTTATGCTATGCATGTAATAATTTTGGACATAAAGCTGTGAATTGCAGAGCTAACAAAAGGAACAATAACAACTTTGAGAGTTATACATAAAGGGGTTACTCAAGAAGACCTAGTGAAACACAAAGAAGAAGTTACAACATGTTTGAATCTTTAAGCACTGAAGGGGATTGTTACAAATGTAACAATTTTGGACACGTGGTGAAAAATTGCAGAATGACAGTCCTTCATAATGAACCTCAACAAAATAACAATAGTCACAGACAAGAACCTCAAAAAACGACATGGATAAGAAAGCAAGATCAATTTCTAAATGAAGAATGCATAGTCGCTATACAAGCTAAGTAGAAGAAACACGGTTGGTATGTTGACAGTGGGTGTTCAAAACACATGACAGGTGATAGAGACAAATTTCTTACATTGTGAAAGGAAAGAAATGGATCAGACTCCTTCAGAAATCATAATTCAGCCAAAATCATTGGAGAAGGCACTATCTGAATTGGGAACAAGAATAAAAATGCACAAAATGTTCTACTGGTAGAAGATATGAAACACAATCTTCTAAGTGTGAGGCAAATGTGTGACCAAGGTCATAATGTTACTTTCGATTCACAAAAGTGTAAGATAAGAAGAGAAGGTTCAGGGAAATTGGTCGGTACAACTGCAAGAACTTTAAACAACATATATGTGTTAAGTGAAATTGGAAATGAAAAATGTTGTCTAGGAAAGGAAGATGAAAGTTAGCTATGGAACAGAAGAATGGGTCACATGAATTTTGATAACCTTGTCAAAGTCAGCAAAAGAGAAGCAATCAGAGAAATGCCCCATATCATGAAACCAACCAACACTTTATGCAAGCATTGTCAACAAGGAAAGCAAACAAATACTAGGTTCAAATCAAAGGAATATTCAACAACAAGACCACTGAAAATTGTGCATACTGATCTGGTTGGATGACCTACAACAAAGGGCTTAAATGGTGAGAGATACTTTATGTTATTAGTTGATGATTTGCTTTCTCAAGAACAAGTCAGAAGCTTTTGAAAAATTCAAGATCTAAAAGGAAATGGTTGAAAATGAGATCGATTCAAGAATCAAATGCTTGATATCTGATAATGGAGGAGAGTTCACTTCAAAGGAACTTATGGACTATTGCAACAGTCATGGAATAAAAAGGAAATTCTCAATTGCTAGGACACCTCAACATAATGGAGTTGTTGAAAGAAAGAACGGGACAGTAGAGGAAATGGCTCGAACAATGATAATGGATTCCAAATTGACAGATATATTTTGGACACATGCAGTGCATACAATAGTTCACATTCAAAACAAAGTAATGCCCAGAAACAACATTGATAAAACTCCCTACGAGCTATGGAAAAAAAGACCAAAAAATGTGAAGCACTTCAGAGTTTTTGGAAGCAAATGCTACATCAAAAGAGAAGATGACAGAATGGGAAAGTTTGATTCTCGTGTGGAAAAAGGAGTACTTGTTGGTTAATCAAGTACAATGAAAGAATACAAGTGTTACAATCTAAGATTGAACAAATTTGTGGAAAGCATCAACGTAACAATTGGTGAAACAGGTAGACCAGAATCAAAGGAAGAAAAAAAAAATCTATGGAATAACTTTTCGAAGAAGAAGAAGCATAAGATGAAGAGAATTTGACAGAAACAGAAGAGCAAGTTCAACAAGTATCTCCAAAGACACCTAGCGAACGAGTAAAGAAGAATCATCCTTCAAAATAGATTATTGAAAACAAAGATATAGGAGTTGAGACTAGAAGAAAAATCCATTCACCAGAACAAACAAACCTAGCACTCTTATCTACAATTGAACCAAATTTTTTTGAAGAAGCCAACAAGGATGAATTTTGGAATAAGGCCATGAATGAAGAATTGGATCAAATAGAGAAAAATGACACTTGAGAACTGGTTCCAAGACCAAAGAATAAGAATGTGATTGACACAAAATGGGTTTTCAGGAATAAATTAAATGAAGATGGACAAGTTACAAGGAACAAATCTAGATTGGTATGTAAAGGATATGCACGGATTGAAGGAATCAAATTTGAAGAGACATTTGCCCAAGTTTCCAGAATGGAAGAAATATGGTTGCTTTTAGCTTATGCATGCTCCAAAAATGTTAAAGTATATCATATGGATGTAAAATCATCTTTTCTGAATGGGGAACTTGAAGAAGAAGTCTACATTGAACAACCAAAAGGATTTCAGTTGTGAGAGAACACAGATTATGTATGTAAATTAAAGAAGGCCCTGTATGGTCTAAAACAGGCTCCTAGAGCATGTTACTCTAGACCGAAGTATCTGCAACAGGCAGGGTTCAGAAAATGAACTGCAGACAACAACCTCTACATCAAGGTAAGTGAAGATAATATTTTATTAATTGAAGTTTATGTTGATGATATTATTTTTGGTAGTGATGATGACAGGCTAAGCCAGAAATTTGCAAAAGATATGCAGAATGAGTTTGAAATGTCATTACTTGGAGAACTATCCTTCTTTTTGGGACTTCAAATACATCAAACAAACCAAGGAATATTTATTTCTCAAACCAAGTATATCAAAGAAATGCTAAAGAGGTTCGGAATGGAATATTGCAAACCAATTATCACTCCCATGCGAACCAGTTGCAAGTTGAGCAAAGATGATGATTCAAAGTCTACAGATAAGAGGCAATACAAGTCAATGATTGACAACCTACTATATGTGACAACATCCAAACCAGATGTAATGCAGGTAGTTGGACAGGTGGCATGATTTCAAGTAGCACCAAAGGAGTCACATGTGTTAGCGGTGAAGAAGATTTTTAGATATCTCAAAGGAACATAAGAGTTTGGATTATGGTATCCAAAAGTAAAGGATCTATCACTTATTACCTATACCGATGTAGATTGGGCAGGTTTTATTAATGACCGATGAAGCACCAGTGGAGCAGTGTTGTACTTGGGTGAATGTTTAGTATCATGTCTAAGTAAGAAACACTCTTCAATATCTTTATCTATAGTCGAGGCAGAGTATATTGCAGCAGCATCATGTTGTACACAGGTTCTTTGGATGAAACAAACTCTGACAGATATATAGGTTGAGTATGATGAGCCCATTCCAATCTATTGTGATATTACAAGTGCCATCAGTATCTCGAAGAACTCGGTGATGCACTTTAAGATGAAGCACATTCCAATAAAGTATCACTTTCTACCAGAGCAGGTTGCAGAAAAGAACATCAGAGATGAGTATGTGGGCACATCTTCACAAAACCACTTCCATGGTAATCCTTTGAATATATTCGCTAGAGACTTGGAGTTATTTATACACCAAAATGAATGTTTTTTGAATGTGTATCTTATATGTCTTAGATTTACATGAGGAAGCACCATAAGAGGACAGTTCAGTCAGGGGGAGCAACCCTGGATGGAAAGATACCTTTTCCATTGATGACAAAGGGGGAGAGATTTATAAGATGCAGAGGATAGAGGTAGAGGAAAGAGGCATGGTTCCAGGGGGAGCATGAGTGATATGATTTCATTATTTCATCAAAGTGTTTCCATCAATGCCAAAGGGGGAGATTGTTGATTAAGGTTGGTTATCATTGATGTCGACCCTTGAAGAAAGCCCCATAGCACAAAGGTTGGGTAATGGATCCAAGATTATTTGATGTAAATATGACTCGTTATTGTCTTTTCATGGTTGATAATAAGTAGAAATGGATGAACTCCAAAGTGGTCCCCTTATGGTGAAAACCCTCACGGGAAGACGCTTTGTGGATTGAGTTATCCTAGAAGTATGGTTATAGAACCCATGATTATTTGTGGAATAATGATATGAACGCCAATGAATTTGTCAGTGAAACTATCCTAGATGGATAGTGCTTGTCATTCCATTTATGGTGGTATGTGGAATGTCACATAACTCCTCACAGTTAGAGAGTTATGGCCATGAGAAGTTGGAGAACCCAGGTTTGGGTAATGGACCCAAGTTTGTTTGATGGATAATGGTATGAGTTTTGATATATTTTTAGGTAATACTATTTTATATGGATGTCAAAATGTGAGGAGTTTTGTGATGTTCCATATACCACCGTAAATGGCATGACCTGTACTATATTCATGCATTTATACATCAAACAAACTTTGGTATGATTTTTGATATTTTTTCAAGTAATACTATTCTATGGATGGTATGTCATTCCATTTATTTTGGTATGTGAAACACCACATAAATCCTCAGTTTGAAGTTATCAGCACTACGAAGTTGGAGGACGAGCCCTCATATGTCATCAAACCCCAAAAGGTCAAAGTAGTCTAGAAAGTGGTTTAAGAGATGTTTAAAAGGTAAATAATAAAAGTCAAGTGATGAGTGTACTATATTTCAAAGTGAATAAAAATAAATTAATTCAATAATAAGTTAATGGATATAAATTAGAAGTGGAGTTAACTTCTGAAAATAAGGAGAGTGTGGACAAAGTGACCTAGAGATGTTTTTAGGAAGCTACTTGGAGTATAAATAATAAATGAGGCTCTCTCATTTTAAGACACACTTGAGAATATAGAATATATAGGTGTTTTGAGGAGTAAACCAAAGGATATCTAAGCCAATTTATGAGGAAAGTGATGAAAGAAAGAAGGCCAAAATTCAAGGAAGGATAAATTCTTTTTGATGATGCTTTCTAAAGGTATGTTTTCCAGGTCATCTCACCATTTTAATAATTTTTTATAAGTTCAGACCGTGAATTTCTATTCCATTGAAACATATCTAAGTATCTGTGAAAAAATATTCAACTTGTGGAATTAGATTTGTGTTTTAGAGTTACACTCCATTGAAAATAGGGTTTTTGTAGCTGATCACAGAGCTAGTATAAAACATGTGTTTAGAGTAAAAGCGTCATAACTTATACATAACAGAACCAAATTCAGTAAGACCAAGCAGTGTTGGTTAGAGTAAATTGTCTAGTATTCTTTGTAATAGTTTCATATCAATTAAACAAATATTACGTGCAGGGGCCTCTCTACAAGGTCTTTCTCTAGAATAAGCGAGAAGATTTGTAAGTGTACCATTTTTTGCCATAACTCTCATTTTCTGAGAGGTTACAAGTAGTGAAACACGGAGTATTCATAAAACACACTAAAGAAAATTTGTATCAGTTTCATATTTATTCATTACAATTACAAAGTTAGTTATTTCAAGTTAGGGTTGTTTAAAACAAATCCAAAAGCTAGTCTTGTGAGACTAAAGAAACATTTGATGAATGCTAGTCTCTTGTTAAAAGTTAAAGGTTTGCAGATATGTGATCATATGCACCAGGTCTATTGCATATTTAGAAATCATATTTGGATGATGGGAATAGAGTAGAGGATTTTGGTTGAGGTACACATTGGGTACATGTATAAACTACTCATCAACAATGAATAATCAATATGTACCAACATACATGAGGTATATAGTTGATGATGTTATAACATATTAATGAGTCATATTTTATCTGTATTTGATACATGATTGGTAAATACATGGTACATGGATGGATGCACTTTTTTATTGTACAGTTTGATTACATATTGTTTGGAGTGGAGTTGAACAGTGCACTTGTTTATAGTACAGGAGTTGTGATTACAGTTTGGGAATGGGTCTGATGCATGGTTGATTATGGTTCAGGTGTGCTACAAGTTATTGGTACATGTTTACAATGAGATATCTTACATTGATAGTGTGATGGTGGTTCCATCATTCTACTTCTAGGGTGGTTGGACAGACAGAATGGAGTGTTTGTAGCTGGAGAGCACTAGGGGGATGTAGCCTCTAGTTGTATGAATGGTAGGGAGTTAAGAGCACTTCCCTTAGGTTGTAAAGGAATGGGGAGTTGGAGCCTCCTTCCAGTTGCAGCTGGAAAGCTAAGGAAGTTGGTGGCCAATAGATGTAATTATTCAAGACATGTAAGATAAATCATTCTATGGTTTTCTCCCGATTTGGGTTTTCCACATAAAACAATGGTGCCTGCCATGTGTGTATGCTGGTATTTCATTCTTATTGCTCATTGGATAATAATTCTACATGATATATGAATTATAGTTATTTGGAGAAAAAATTATATAATTACCTTACTACTAATTCACCCCCTCTCTCAATGTACAGCATCCAAAGTGTTAGTAGTGCAGGAAGGGCCTACCTAGAAATGATGCAGTAAAAAAACATGTTCTTGTGATACCTTGCATAATGCAAAGGAGATATCAATAAATGACATTGGTAAGATCTTCTATGAAGAGAAGTAGGTATTTCCACCAATGGTGTGGGATGCCCCAAGTACCATCTAAAAGGACTTGGATTTGGGAATGATCAAAACCTTAGGATCCATTGGGAGGTGCAACCTCTAGAATACAATATGAGATCAGACTTCAAAAGAAGTCAATAGATAGAACATGGATGGGTGAAAAATAATCATGCCAGAATCATAGGAGTCCAAAGATTGACTGACATTTAGAACTAGAACAAGCAGTGAGAAAAGGTGATTGATTTAGAATAAAGAGATGTAGACAGAAGAGGATAGATTATGATTGAGCTTCTAGGAGATGCAGAGGGTCTCTTGGGAGGATCCCATTTTCACTGGTAGATATTTCTACAATGACATCCAGTCTAAAAGACTTGGGTATAGACTTGGCTCAATTCCATAAACCACATGATATATGCCGTGGTGTGGAGCAACTACACCTTTGAAGAAGTTTCTAGAAAGGCAGAATGGAAGGATTCGTGGAGGAATAGAAATCCATCTTGAAGAATGATGTGGGAGGTGGTTCCAAGGCTAGAAGGGAAGTTAGTGGTGACTTCCAAGACGATATACAAGATCAAGCATATCACAGATGGAAGTGTGAAGAGAGATTTGTGGCTAGAAAAAGAAATGTTCTCCATTGAGAGAGAGAATATTATGATGAGACGCTTGATCCAATAGCCATAATAAAGTGCACATAAAGTAGCCACAAGATACATCAGAAGGATTCTCATGTGACAAGTCAGAAATGAATCTTTGTGCAAAGCTTTATCAGGGCACCCCGGTGGTATGCGGATAGATGGATGTTACATAGGATTGGGATTTAATAAGGAGTGAGTGAGTCCCTAACATTTACCTAAGGTTGAGGATGGATGCCATTGATCTTGGTTCTATACATAGATGACATGTTTCTAATAGAGTATAAAGCTCATTGATGGTGTAAGAGGGAGATACAACTACATATTTCTAGATGAATGATCTAGGTTTGATACATTACTTCTTGGGATTGGAAGTGTGGGAGAGAGATGGATAGGATATTTTCTTGACCAAAGGAAAATATATTGGTGATATCCTAAAGAAATTTGGGATGATGGAATAGAAGTCCATGACCACACCTATGAAGATAAATCTAAGAAGATTTTGGTGACAAATATTTGGTGGTGGATCCCATGATGTCTGAGACATGGGTTGGATCATTGTGTTGTACTGGATTGCTGCAATTCCAGACATATCTTTCTTGGTGAACACCTTGAGTCAGTACATGGTTGAAACTAGATATGTACATTGGATGGAAGCAAATCATTTGTTGAGGTACCTACATTGTATAGTTGGATATGGATTGAGATATGTCTGGGTGGAGATGTCTATGAAAGGCAGGGATATACATATTTTGAATGGGTAGAAGTGCAGTGGATCGAAATAAAACTTTTGAATGCTAATTCAGTATGGGATTAGAAATGATCTCAGGTTGAGAAGAAATGAAACATAATTAGCACTCATTATGTGTACTAGTATAACAAGCCGTGGTAGTCCGTGAATCAATGTGGCTACCAAGAAGTTGCTAGCTAGGATATTTGATCTAAAATTGGAAATAACTTTGATACATTTAGCAATCAAAGTTGCTGAAGATTACTGAGAACCCTATATTCCACAACATGTATAAGCATATAGAGATAAAATAACATTACATCCGATATGGTGGAGAGAAAGGGGTCGTGGAACTCAATACATATCCCAGATAGCCGGTCTTAGACATTCTCTCAAGCCCTTATCAAAGAGTGGAAGTATCAGTACATCAAGGACAAGCGTGGAGTGTTTCCAAATGTCCACCCTCATTGAAAGGAGGTGTGTTGCTTCTTCTCAGCCGAATAACCCCTCTGTGCAAGGTTCCTGGATGAGTCCATTAGAGGTGACTAAAGAGGGTAATGCTGCTGTATCGGACTGAGTAGAGAAAGAAAAACCACACACATGGTGAAGCAATACTATAGAGAGAGGCTAGCTGACTCCAGGGCGATGGGGTGTGTGCTACTTGGTGGATGGTACCACTCTAGAATTGTGTGTAGTCAGGACAGTAATCTTGGTGGATTAATGATGCTGCTTTGAAGGTTATGTGACTCTGAACAATAGTTGTGTGTTACTTGGTGGATGTGTTCCCAACTGGCAGTATGTGACTCAAAAGCAGTGGACTGTACTGCTTCCTGGATGTGTTCCTAGTGGAGGTTATGTGACTTGAGGGCATTAGTTGTGTACTACTTAGGTGGTTGTGTACCAGGTGGTGGATATTGTTTGTCTCTGGACAATAGCTTTGTTCTACTACAATGGATGTCCTTGGTAGTAGCCAGAGTGTGTCACTAGACAATAATTTATATTACTACTTGGCATCACTTGTATTGATCTATTAGATGACATTATGCGATTGTGTATACTAGATGATTGTCATAGAAGTTAACATATGATGAAATACAGAGTGTGGTAGCACTTCTTGATTGCGGAGAGATTGTGCCTGATGATTTGATCTACCAAAGGCATTGTAGAAGTTGTGTTCCTGCTAGAAGATTACAGAGTAGTCAATGGACTACCAAAATAAGACATCGTGAAAGATACCTACCAAGATAAGAGGGAGTGTTGATGTTTGTTTATGTCTGAAGGAACTTTCCTCCCTAGATGATATTTATTAGATGGGAGGGGAATATTTTGAAAGAAAGAGATCCATTGGAAGATGTTGAAATACCCCAGGAGAAGAGAAATTATTTCCAGAATAGAATAAATAATATTGAAGTGGCACCTTTCTATAGGAGAAGTCAACCCAATCAAGTGGTCAAGAATACTATAAATAGGAGGCACCTTGTCATTTTCACTCCTCACACTCTCCCAACTACACTGAAATAGTCACAGGATTTGGAGGGTAGCCTTGATACTTCTTCTACAGTTTATTATTTCTTAGTATTTTGGTATATCTCTCTTGTGCACTAGTCCCTGAGGAGGTGCACTACCTTTCAACATGGTGTTATTTATTCAGTGGGGTGGTATTTCTGGTTAAGCTGGCACTTATGCTAGGGTTTATCTTATTATAGACTTGCTTTGTGAACATAATCTATCTAAGAAAGGTTGTTGGTTTTCCCCATTTAGGTTTCCTAGGATAAATATCTTGTACTGTTCTTTTTGTCTCTTGTTGTTTTTACTTCAGTCTTTATTTGTTTATGTATATGTTAATGGTAACATAGTAAAATAACACTAACATTAATGCTCTGTAAAATAAAGGAAAATCAACACATGGTTGATGATGCTGAGTTGATGTATGGATTTGATATAGGTAGATTCTTTGTCCATGAAGGATTTGATGTAGTACAAGTTTATGTACATGTTTGATGTACATGGTTTGGTGATACTTTTTGGTATCATGTGAGTGTCTAGTTATAGTTGATGATGGTATATTATCTACTTGAGGAGACAATTGTATAGAAAGTGACAAGAGATAGTAGCAGAGGTTAGATGATTGGTTGATCACTTGGTATATTGATGCTGGCCAGTGAAAATGATTGAGTGATGTGATAGTGGTAAGAAGTAATACATGGAAGGTTATTGTCTGCTCTAGGTGACAATGGTGATTCTAGTTTATCAGTGTGATAGTGATAATTAGAGTCTACATTTTATATTTAGGGTGTGAGGACAAAGGCAAGGAAGGGGAGTTGCAGCCTCCTTCCGGTTAGTGTCAGGAGAACTCATGGAGTTGGAGCTTCCTTTAGGTTGGTTCCTTTAAATCATGGTAGCCTCCCTTAGTTGAACTTGAAGAGAATATAGGGAAGTTGGATATTTCTTCATATTGGAGCACATAAGCTAGGGGGACAGGACCTCCTTCATTAGTATTTGGAGAATTAGAGAGTTATATGTAGCTATTGGGTTGGAACATGTAAATGGGGAGGTTAATTACCTCTTCAGGTTAGTCTTTGGAGAATTAGAGGAAGTTAGTACTTCCCTATAGATGTGATGATGATATATATATAAAAAAGCATTCCATGGTCTTCTCCCAATTTGGATTTCCATATAGGAATTCTAGTGTATTGTGTATTTAGTTGATATTGTTGAATGGTATTGTTTATGTTTATATATGCTCATGATATATTGAATGCAATCATCAGTTATATTTATGATATTTGAAGTTTATATATATATTGATTGAAAGTTGTAAAGAGTGCTCATACTGATTCACCACACCTCTCGGTATTCTAGCTTGCAGAGAGAAAATAGTTTTTGATTTAAAGGATGATGAATTGGATTCTATAGAAGAACATGAATAAAAAAAAAATATCTTCACTTTATTATTGAGGAGATTGGTTCAAGAAGATACAATAAAATGTATTACTCCAACTGATTTCTATTCAAATTTTTTCTTTTTCTATTCTTGATGATGATCCTAGAATTGTTGAGGAGGCAGTGGATTCAGAGGATGCAAACTTTGAGAAAAAAGATACATGGATTCCGAAATGGTAGCCAAGATAAGAATGAGTTTGGAGATGTAGTGGAGTTTCCTACTAGAAGAAATCCCATTGGCAACAAATGAATTGTTAAAAAAAGTTATCTTGAGAAGGAAAAGTGGATAATCTGTGAATCTTTATTGTGAGCTGAAAAGTATTTTCCCAAGTTGAGAGAATTGACTTTGGTGATACTTTTTCTCCTATTGCCAAGTTAACTTCTGACCTAGATTTATTTTATATGTTTTGTTGCACTTGATTTTGAATTAGAATAGATGGATATGGCTGTATTCCTACATGGGATGGAAGAAGAAATCTACATGAAACATTCATAAGGCTTTTCTTTGAAAGGAAAGACCGAGGAGGCTAGTATACCAAGATAAAAAGTCCATGTATAGGTTAAAGAAATCACACCAAGGATGTGGTATCAAAATTTGATACTTATATATTGGGACCTGGTTTCACAAGACAAAAGCAGATCACTACATGTATTTAAAATTAGGTGGTGATCATATTTATTTCATATTTTGCTGTGGATGATATGTTGCTTATAGGAAACAACAAAGGATATTATCTAGAGGATCTTGAAAACTCATTTTTCCTCTTAATTTGACATGAAGGATATTTGCTATTGTAAATTTCAATTTGGGCATGGAAATTAAAGAGATTGAAACAAAACTCTAGTTAAATTAGAGAAACTATGTTGAGACAATGTTGCGGAGGTTTAATATGCATGAATGTAATCCATATCAAGGTTCTTATTCTAAATGAATTGTAAAATTTATCATGGATCATTGTCAAAGGAAACACATGAATAGCGTGAGGACATGTCTCATGTTCCATATGTGAGTGTGGTTGGCATTTTAATGTATGAAATGGTATGCAATACTAAGATCGTAAATTACACATCGTGGGAGGTTACGAGTAGGTATATGTCAAAATCATAGAAGGATCATTACACAATAGTAAAGAGGTTTTTTCAAGTATTTGTGTGGAAATAATAGTCATGGATTGTGCTGCCAATGAATGTCATGAGATTGAATGAGGGAGTGTTGGAAATACATGGTTGTGTTGATGCAAATTGGGATCAGGAGATCTGGATCATGAAGATCTGAGTGGGTGTTGTTTAACCCTACTTTGGAGGAGAAATTGGATTGGATGAGAAAAGAAAGTCACAGCAATAGTTGGATGAGAAAAAGAGAGTCTGTAGTGGCACTCTCAACTATAGAAGATGAATGCATGACATCTACCCATGTAAGAAAGGAAGAAGTATGGTTACAAATATTGTGTTCATGTATTGGGTTGGTACAAATAGCTATAAGGATATATTGTGATAGTCAGAGTGCAATGTTCCTAGTGAAGAACCTGGATTATCATTCAAAGATAAATCATATTGATGTTCATTATCACTTTCTGAGAGACATGGTTGAACACAAGAAGGTGTTGTTGATAAAGGTGGACACTTTAGAGAATGTTGTAGATTCATTAAAAAAATATGTCATCATTGATAAGTTATATTGGTGTAGAGGATCTATGGGCATTGATTCCCTTGATTTTTGACTATGTAATCATGTAACCCCCTGTATAAAAAGAAAAAAATAAGTGGGAGAATGTTGGGTATGTGTTATATTATTTTCAAAATTGATCCCATGTAATGTACATTGATATGTGAGAAAAGGGGGTATGGGGGGTGCTTATAACCCCCCATTCAGAATCTTTGTAGGGGTTCGGGGGTGGGAGCCCCTGAGAAAAAAAAATTGGTCTGTTTTTGGCAATTTTTTACATCCATTTTTGGTGGTTTTTCAACACATGGTTTTCACTGATGGTTTTCTTATTTCAATTAAGGAATTAGGTTTGTTGACTAATATGGGTCAATGGATTAGGGTTTTGGATTCCACGGGATCCTATATGTATATTGTATTGTAAACAGTGAAGATTATGAATAAAATATTAGAGGTTCGACTCTAAACAGGTTGTTGGTTTTCTCGATTTGGGTTTCCAGGGAAAAAATTTGTGTAATGTGTGTGTGTGTTCCATTTTATCTTTTCTATTTTATTAAGAATCTATTTGCAGTAATTATTTGTATAAGTTTAAAATATAAATCATGGCAGTAGTGGATCGACTGAGAAAGTATGCGCATTTTTTCTCTCTTTCTCATCCTTTTAAAGAAAGTACATTAGTTGCAACATTGACAAAAATAATTCAATATCTACATGGAGTCCCCAAGATCATTGTAAGCAACAAAGATCCAATTTCAGTGGAAATTTTTGGACTGAGCATGTATGTATAGAGATGTAGTGTGCAAGGGAAGACAAATCTTGTGTTGAAAATTCAAATATGAAATATGTTTAGACCAAGTATATGAATACAAATACATGGTGTGTAGGGGATGATTGAGATCATGTTGACATAAATAACAAATTAAATAAATAAGGCTCAAGTAACATGCACTCTAATTCCTCATCAACTTATAGTTTGAAATGAAGGAAAATATGCAATCTCATCAAAGGTAGAACAACACTTTTTCCATAAAAGGTATGAATGTTGAAGTTTTCTTATGATTATGAATAGTTCACATGTAATATTCAACATGAAAAATGGTATTCAATCAATTATTGAAATAAATACATGGCTAACAAGAACCATGCACAAGTCCTCAATGATCAAATATCTCTATTATACAAGGTTGTGGATTAATATCTCTATTATACAAGGTCATGGAATTGCACCATCCTGTGCATGAATAAACCTTCTTAAGGCCATTTTTCAATTCATAGAAAAACATCATGCATATATATACTTTCCAAGCATAATATCAAAGAGTTCATTTTACATATTGAAACCATGGATTAGACAAAGGTTCAACTATACATGATAGAAATCCAAACACTGGACGAATTCAATCATATGTCAAAGATCTAATTAATTGTAAAGTGCATAAAACCATATTTTCTAGCTTTATTAAGATCAAAACATTTGAAGATACAAAGTATGGATTTCAAGCTATAACAAGAAAGTCCACATCAATATCTCATAAAAGAGGTTTCACACAAGCTCAAGTGTTAGAGTTCATCTTCACACATAGCTGACAATGCAACCTTAAAGGAACACATAGGATCTACTCTATTTTAGGAAAACAAATTGGCCCAAGTTTGGATAGTGTATGAATAGTCTGGGTTTCAAGCTTACTAATTCCATAGCAAGTGACAGGTATGTACCCTATTAATTCCTTGCAAGGAATCTAGTCTACTAGTGCACTTAATTTGTGAACCTAGGCTTTGTAAGTTCGTGAGGTGTCATGAAAATATATGAAAGGCTTAGGGGTTAATAAGCTAGTTGGAAAATTTTTACCATGTTGTTAACAACTATCTAGAAACCCAATTCTATTTAACTGAAAAAAAGGGAAGCGTAATAGGAAAAAAATGATTATTTATATTCTTAGGTTATTTAGCATGAGACCTATATCAACGTATCATTCACTGATAAACAACGAAATCAATGCTTGTTGAAACACACAAAATTTTAATTATAAACAAAACTCATGAAAGCATTTTATCTTTATAAACATTTAGGCAATCGAATGAAAAACATAAATATATAGTATAGAAATATAAACAAAAAGGAGAAGCAACACTTGGTTCCTTCAGAGTGAGCCCTTTCTCTTTGGAGCAAGGTACTGGAGAATCTTTATAGTTCTAAGTCTACTTCAGTAATGAAACTATCGTACACAAAAATCGAGGAAATACACTTGTATTGTAAAAATATAAGATCTACAACAAAAACTATCTTTTTGTCTTTATTTCTACCATTTCCCCCTATTTTGCAATTTGTATTTATTTTTGTATCTAAGAGGAAAATGTTACTTTCTAGTTTAACTGATTAACCAAGTCATTGAATGGAAATAATAATCTACTCACTTAAAGAATCAATGACTCTTCAAGTGGCTGCTAACATATGTCACAATCATTAACCAAAATAGAGCATCTTATTCAATTACATAGTTACAACAATAATAAAGCTAAGCATCTAACATAACTAAGCCACTGAATCAATTGTTGGAATATAAAATGCTTTAAATTCTTTTAGATATTTTTTATAACAACAGTCAAAGGCATCTATGCATTCATCATCACAATAGAAAATTGCTCAAACAACATACAAAATTTCGTTGCTAGTCCATGGTTTCGTAGAAACTAAATAACAATAACAACAAAACAATATTTGGAAACTAGTAATAGGTTACAGGTGGAATGCTCATTGTCCTAGATTCACAACACTAGTTCTAATGATTGGGACTCATAGTAGTGATGTTTTTTATTAAGAGTTGCATCAACATGAAATATGCATATATTCGTATCAAGTGGTGAACCTAGTAGTTCCATAGTAGATGCGATTTCAATGCAAGGAAAAGATCCACAAAAATTGGGGTTTTATAGCAATGTATCTCTTTCACAACACAACACTACTTTGAATTATGTAGCTATAGAAACTTTATCCGTAGGCTAGGAACAAAAGACACCACTTTTATTGAATGTACTATATAATTCATTAAACTGCCAATAAAATAGAGCAAGGCATACCTATGAAATTTGAGCCAAAATGGTTATAGTTATGAATACAAAAAGGTGAAAAGGGAATGAAAGTGTGAAAACGAAAGGGAAAATGGTGATATAATCATGCCAAAATATGGTTTCATCATTCCCCCAAAATGAAACTCTCACATGTCCTCATGTGATCTTAGTAGATAGATTTTATGGGCAGCTTGTGTTGGAGTTTTAAAAGGAAGTGAGATAACCCAAGGAATTGGACGAAAGAGAAGGAGATCCCATTCCTAGAGTTGTGTAAGAATTGGTTTTTGTGAGAGTACTAGATCCGTCCATGGTAAAATTAATACACGTGGACTCATAACCTTAGCTAGGGGGTTTATATGGACTCATAGAATCAGAAAATAGTTTATATTCCACATAGCCTTAGTTGAATGAGAGTTGATTTTTGATGGTGTGAATATAGTGTTGTAAGCAGCAGTGGATTGAGTGTTGATTTTGATGATGTGAATATGGTTCAGTCCAGTGGTGGAGCTTTTGATTTTCGATGGTTTGAATATGGCTTAGACCAGTGGAAAAACCTCAAGAATCATGTGAAAGAAAAGTCCTCGCTAAGATTCCACTGGCCTGCCGTTTGTGGAGACGTGACCATTTTCCCTGGCATTGCAGTATTGGCATCGGATTGTGTGTGTATCTTGAAAGAAAAGTCCTCGCTAAGATTCCACTGACCTGCCGTTTGTGGAGACGTGACCATTTTCCCTGGCATTGCAGCATTGGCATCGGATTGTGTGTGTATTTTTAGCACAATAATTTGTCGATACATAGCTGCAGCGATTAAATAAGAGCCTTACATGGCAAAATCAATCAATGCCTTCCTGTGCAGTTTTAATTATAACAAAACAATATAGGATATGACATTATGTGAAGGGATGTAGTGAATTTTAAGAACATTGTGAGATCGGAAAGGTGCAGTCTCTGATCCACTACAGATCGACCCAAAGAAAGTAAGTTCTGTGATGAATTTGTTTCAATGCAGCAAATGGTTATTATCAAATCTGTGATGAATTTGGCGATGGATCAATGAGCACATCCTTGGGCAGGCACAGAATGCATTGGCAATGGGTATGGAGGTGGATCAGTGCCAGAAAGGCGTCTATCTGTGCAGAGCGTTTGGAATGGATGAAAAGGATGGCTTGATGTTGGGACGTTGCATAAGAATAAGTTGGAGGCAGGTAATATGGAAAATCGGGGCA
>SNQJ01S0161369.1:0-18225 GCA_010110895.2 Picea sitchensis | reverse complement strand
CCCTCAGGTTGTAGCCTGAGAAACTAGGGGGTTGGAGCCTCCTTCCAGTTGCAGCTGGAAAACAAAGGAAGTTGGTGCTTTAAATGAATGTAATTCTTCAAGACATATAAGAAAAAGAATTATGTGGTTTTCTCCCGATTTGAGTTTCCACGTTAAACACTGGTGTACTATGTATGTGTGTGATTTTTTATTTCTTACTGCTCATTATTGGATAATAATTCTACATTGATATAACATTTGAAGAAAAATGATTATAATTACGCTATTACTAATTCACCCCCCCCCAAGTTGGTCACTTGGAGATACAATGTTTTGATCTCCATCCTGGTCTTTATTGTGGGAAGAAAAATCATCTCTCGAAAAAGTGTCAAAAGAAGAAGAAAATTAAGAAAACAATTCATTATGGATAGATAAATTCATGGAGATGAAGAAAGACTGCCATCATTGATATCTCTTACTATCATCAATGATATCTCTATTCTTATGTGCTCATAAAGGGTAATGATGCAATTAGGAATTAAAATCATGTAATGAGAGAGAAAAAATTTCCTCTAGTATTTTGAATCATTAAATTGATCATTACATTATAAATCATTGAATTTGAGCATTGAATTGTACAAAAGGTAAAGTGCCAAACCCCTTTTAAGTCAAAAGTTAAATATGAATTTTATCATCAAGACCTACTTGAAATTGGATAAGGAGGTTAGGTAAGTCATCAAAGTTAGTCATTGTAATCACACTTTATGGTGCATGATTGGTAGTTCCCGACACCCTAGGTGACATCAAATCAAGTGAGTGTGATATAAAAGAAAGAAGTGGAAGCAAGCGAGTGCAAGCGAGCGTGACAAGTGAGCGAGAGAATAATAACAAATGGGTAAAGAAGGAAAGTGTTTAGAAAATTCCTCTCAAGAAATAAAAGAGTTACAAGAATATAAACATGAATTGCATAGTTGGTTATTGATCTTCAATATCAAATAGATATGAAGGATCAATTGATTGATGCGCTTCAGATAAAATTAAGAGAAAGGAAGAATCAAATTGATGACATGATTGATGCAACATATGCAACAAATAACCTCAAATAAAATGTCGATGCAAGTTTTTGACTTGGAGTATCTAATAAAAAATATTGATGTATTATGTGATACAAAGAAGCTTATCCAAAAGTTTGATGCAACATGTGAAACAAATGAGATCATGCAAAAGGTTTTTCTGACTTCTGACACACAAGACATAATACAGATGGTTGATGCTAATTGTGCTACAAAATACTTGATGACTAATGCAGTGGATACATAAGATACAATATATTCCATTCAATTGATAGAGGAAATATTTTTCAAAGATGAGTCCCAAGAAGAAGCACAAAATGACAGCAGTAGCAGCAGTAGCAAAAGTAAATATAGAAAAGAACAAAGTCAAGATTCACAAAAATGATCTTTCCAAGATGATTGCTAGACCTTGGTAATAATTGTTGTTCAACAAAAATAGGCATGGCTTAGGATATGAAAAAGGAAACAACTTTCATATATCGAATTACTCCAAACCAGTTTAGTTTGTGAGTGCAAAATTTCTTGAAGAAGTGAATACTATTGGTAATAAGTTCCAACATTGTCATTGAGTTTGTCACTTGGAGACATAATGTTTTGATATACATCATCGTCTTCATTGTGGGAAGACAAATCATCTCTCAGAAAAGTGTCGAAAGAAGAAGAATATTAAGAAAACAATTCATTATGGATGGATAAATTCATGGAGGTGGAATCAACAAGTAAAGAAGTTGCATAAGTCTTACCATATAGTAAAGACAGAGGTAAAGCCATAGCTGCATGGAGAAATGACAAAAGAAAAAATATTTCAAACAACTATTCGAGATGATTTTGGGCATCTCAGAAAAGTGTCGAAAGAAGAAAAAGATTAAGAAAAAAATTCATTATGGATGGATGAATTCATGGAGCTTGAATCAACAAGTAAAGAAGTTGCATAAGTCTTACCATCTAGTCAAGACAAAGGTAAATCCATAACTACATGGAGAAATGAAAAAAGAACAAATATTTCAAAAACCTATTCGAGATGATTTTGGACATGATCTAGGTCCAATTCTATATGTTCTTTGAAATTAAAACGTGAATCAAGGATGGTACTCTCCATGCCTGAAGGGGGGATTTGTTACACATGAAATTTTCACACCTAGTTACCTCGCCCTAAGTGTCGTAAGTGTCATATAAGTGTCTCATACACCTTGACACCATGGAATAACCTATGTCACAATCCCTAGTCAATTTGGAGGAGGGGTATATCACATGAAGGCCAAAATACCAAGTGCACATGAATTATTATTAATATTCATAAAAAATAAATTAATTAAGTGTGAGAATCCACCTCACATTTGGTTTCCTAATTTTTAGGGAAGGTGGAGGATCTCATGGATGGTTGAAATATTTCCCCCTTAAAATATTTGAGAGATATTTCCTCCCTAAAATCATTAAGAGATATTTTCTCCCTAAATATCTTTCAAATCCCGTTTTAGTGGATCTAATGAGTGATCCTCTCCATGGTGGTTTAGCTTCCAAATCCTATATAATGAGGGCTTTCCATGGGGAAGGGGAGGATGGTGCAGTTTTGAGGTATCAAACCTTTGATTCTGAGAAGGAATGTGGAGATTAGAGGTATCAAACCTATGGTATTGGGATAAATATTTAGGATATCAAACCTATTATTTTTGGATATTTGTGCAAGGGTTGGACGATGAGGACTTGGGGAAGCTACTGCAACTGCATCTACAGTCTGTAAGTAATCTTATTGAGTTCTCATATTAATATATTTCTTGGCCTATTTCATTCTAACCTATGTATCTTTACATATTTTTGACTTATTGATGGATTTTATTGGACTAATCTTATAGAGTAGATTAGGTGTTCTTTGTCCCGTTGTCCATTGCATTGCAGGTGTCAAACAGTGTTAAGGAGCTCGGAGATCAAGCTCAAGTTGGAGCAGCGAGGAAAAACATCGGAATAAGGTGCATCACACTTTATTCCTTCTCCTTCTCTTTCTGATTAGTTAGTTAGATTCAAAGGAATGTTAGTGTACAATGTTAGCATGTTTTCTATCTTGGTATAGGGGTCTAGAATCCAAGAGGAGATTCACATGTCCGCAGGGAAATTTTCCTACAACAGAAATTGGTGACTCTACTGGGGATCGGAATTGATTTGTATTTCCTTTGATTTTCCCTGACCTTTTCCCACCTTTTAAATCATTTTTACTGTTTTTTCATGATCCATTACCTTTATCCCATCTTCCCTATCATTTTCACCAATTTCTGTGAATTCTGGGTGAGTTTTTCTGCATTTTTTGGCTTTGTTTTTTATTTTCTGGGAAGGGTAGCACTCCCTTGTAGGCCATATCAGAGAGCTTATCTATAATAAGTGCTCCCCTTCATATATTTACAGAGCACTATAGTGCTTTGTTCCCTTGTGTTAGGGAGCATTGATCTCCCTTTTTGAGGTTTTCTACCTTTTTCTACTCATATTTTTGCAGCCTGTTTTGCAGAGGTCCTTTCCAGGGTTTGCACTTTGGTTTTTGAAGTTTTTTGGATTTATATTTGATACTTATCACTTCCTATTGTATTGATTTGAGCTTGAATATTTTTCATAAATGTGAAATTCCCCTTTCTAGTTGCTTGTTTTGTCGGGACAATTTGATTATTTTCTCTTTCTCCCTGTCTTTTTTTGGATTTTTCTCTACAATTTCTTGTACTCCTTGAATGTTTGTCAGTTGTTGAATCCTTGATTGAGTTATTTTTAGAACAAGCTTCTACTTGTTTTCTTTCAAACCTCACCACTTTGAGTGCACTTTGTTTGATTTTTTTTTCTTCGTAGTTCTTTTTCTCCAACTTAGATCACTTTCATCTGAAAGTATAGAAGCAAAAAAAATTCATATCTCCTTGCATAGTTAATCAAACAAAGAAAATTTACATTCATTAGGAATTTTTCTTTGGTTTATGATTGGAAAGAGAGTTATTTTTGCATAAGCATTTCGATTTTTGAAAAGCTTGCTTGATCGTTTGGCATCTCCTTGATCTCAGATTTGAAAGTTGCAATGTTTTGAGTGTTTTCTTGTGATTAAGAAGAATAGAACTCTTCTCCTTCCCATACATAGAATTTGTTGAAAGAAAGAACTGCATGTCATTAGTTTGCATACTATTGGAGTCGAGTCTCTTACACATCATCAGTTTCATCTCTGTGAACCCTTTGAGTTAAAATCCATTAAAATCAACCACGCACTAATAAAATCAATTCGAATATTTTGTTTTTAGCACACCAACAGTAGCTTAGGATTAGAGTCTTTGGACTAGGTGAACTGAGTAAATCATCCAAGACTACTAAAGAGACTGTAGAAAATTAAAGAGAGTTTAAATCCAAATTTCGTATAATCATAGTCAGGAACCCCCTCTCACATAGGGGATAAACATGAGGTCGTGTGGAAAAGATCATTGGAGATTACACCTCCAAAGCTTAACCAATCATAGTGGAAAGATCGTATATTGGGGGCTATTCTTGAGAAACCACTGGTTTCATTTGGTCTCGGTGCTTCGTGAACTCCGAATCCGTTCGGGGTCCTCTGAAGTCCTACCGGTCCACTTGTCTTCAATTCTCTTTAAGCGCTTCAGAATTTGATATCCTGACTATACATTCCGTCTTGACTATTGGCTGCAGCCCCCCAGAGGCTGACTACGAGTTTGTAACATTATTGGCCTTTCCTAGGTATCTATAGAGGTGACTGTGGGGGGATTCCCACGGTACCTGGGGAAGACGTCGTATCACACTCTCAGTACCCTTGGAGGGTGATCCCATGAAAGACAGGTTTTCTTGCATCGAGAAGGGTTGTTATGTGGAGTTCGGGGTAACTGCTTCTCACTTCTTCCCTGGCGATTTGATATCCCGTCTTCGGAAGATCCTTAAAATCTATTGTTGCTTGGTTGATTTATTTTAGTTTTCATAGGAGTGTGTTTCTTTATTTTGCATAGTCCACCTTAGGATCATAATTTTCACGGTATACAAGGTATGGAACCTGACACTGAGGAACCACAACATAATCTTTCTTACGAAGCAATGATCGTCGATCACACTTATGAAATTGGGAGCATCGCTCCTGGAAGTGGCCATCACATTGAAGAACCGGTCCCAACCTTCATAGAAATATTGGCATATTTTGTAAATCCTTTGTTTACTGATCCACTTGGCCAACCACTCTTTGATCCACCATCCATGAGATACATTGATTCTTATTCTTCTTATCACTTACTGCTTGTTTCAACCATTACATCATCTTTTGGCATGAACCTACCGATTTTTGAAGGACTTTGAAATTCATCTCTTTCCATAACTCCCATAGTTGATACTTCTAGTGCTTATTATTTACTAGAAACATCAGTGACCCAGGTGTCCCTGACTCAGCCACTCATCTCCTCCGGCACCCAAGTTAGGTAATATTCATGCTTCTTTTTTTCCACACATGCACATGCCAAGTTATTTACTTGGTCATCCCATAGGTCAAATGGATATCATTCAAGTCGTTCATACATCCATAGTTACACAAGCTACTCAACCTCCATCTCACACATCACTGATTAGCACTCCCTACATTGGAGGTCAATCTTCAATGGGAGGTCAACCTTCAGCTGCAGGGAAATTTTTTATTGGGGGGAAACCTACACAGTTGAAACATCAACCGGCATGGGGTAAAACCACTCATGCAAGTCCTTCTATCCCTACTACCATTGGTCTATATCCTGGGCATCCATATCCAAGATTTGTGAATCTTTTGTGGACTCAACCCAATCTGGTGGGCATTCCTCTGCAAGGAACTATGCCCTATCAATCCGTAAACTCCACGATTCAAATGCAAGAATCCCTTCCACCACCATACATAGGGGGACCAACAGGTCAACCATAATATGTAGGAGTTCCACCTATTCAATCATAGTACATGAGTGGACAAACAGGACAACCACCTTACATAGGTGGACAACCCAGACAACCACCTTATATGGGAGGACCATCTAGTTTTGTCACCTCGTCACAACCTGGATACGATCCTACTAGTGTTCGTACTCAATATAGTTATCACCAGTATCAACAACCTAACTGACAACTATCATTCTTGGCTACGTTAGATATTCCAGATCTATCACATTTAACAAACAATCCCATCCTTCATGCCTCATTTTATCCCACCATCGGTACCAAATTATCGTCCAACATTCTAAAATTTGATGGAAAACCTGGGGAAAACCCTAACAATCATGTTATGAATTTCCATATATGGTGTTCTTCCAACTCTATGATGGACAATTCCATTCGTCTTAGACTTTTTCAGAGAACACTTATAGGTGTGGCAGTAAAATGCTACATTGAACTATCGCGTAACTCTTTTGTCGACTTTAAATCTCTTTCCATGGCTTTCCTAACACATTTTCAGTTGCCTATATGGTACGAGACCGGTACAAAAATTTTGACCTCTCTCTGACAATCCTCTTCCACCGACATCTCTGATCATATTCTTGAGTGGAGACAATGGAGACAGTTGATTAAAGCTCTAATTTTGGACCAACTCCTCGCAGATTGGTTTACAAAGTCGCTCTTTTCCCCCATAGCCCGTGATGTTGCTATGGGAAATATAGTTACTGAGGATCAAGCTATCATCCATGCACATTATTTGGATTTGGTTTACTCCCAGTCCGAAACACTTTATGATCTGATCCCTAATGCTCCTCGTCCATCAAATGATCTGTCAAGACCTGCTCTAGAATCTAATCCTGTTCCAAACACCACAACTAATTCCACACTTGATCAGACCTCTAAGGTGAATGCACTCCAATCCTCTTCATCTCAGCAACCAGGAGGTAAGATGAAAAAAGGAACATCCAAGAAATCTTCTAACGAGCAGGATAATCCTAAGTCTATTGACACTCAACCGACAAGGAAACCTAAATTTCCTTGTATGATTTTTTAAGAAGACCACTAGATGAAATATTGTCCTCATCATGACATCATCTCTAAATATCTGAGGGGTACCTCCCAACCGGTTCAGCAACAACACTCAGTTGCACAAAACCCTGTCCCTCCACAAGGAGGCAATCCAGGTCAATCCCACGACAGGGATGCTTCCACAAGCGCCTTTGAGTTTTACATGTTTAAGACGGTTAATGTCACAACTCGTGTGAATACCAATGACACTCCTCCAAGTGATAATCCTAACATGAAGGCTATCGACCAGCCTTCTTACTCTACTCCTCCTCCATCTTCCAATCCCCTTCAGATTGAGAAGCCAATTTCTGACGTAGTGTTCCGCCCGCCCAAGAGCATCATTCGAAAAGTGGTATTTAATCAAAATGATCGCGCTGCCCAAAAATACAACATCGTTGAATATTTGGCACAAGCACCTTGTGCTATGTCAAACCTCGAAGTTCTACAACACTTTCGAAATCAACATAGAACCCTATTGTCAACCATTGGAGCAATGGATCCTGAGGGGTTGAACTTGATTAAGTTTAATCTGGATTAATTTAAGGAGAGAGTCTCCCATCACTTATAATTCCAAATTCAAGTTTTTATTAGTGAACACACCATCCATTGTACTCTTTTGGATGAGGGAGCCTCCACTTGTGTCATGTATTTGCCTTGTTGGAGAGCCCTTGGTTCTCCTACCCTTATTTCATCCCCAACCACCCTGAAATAATTTGATGGACATGGTTTCCAACCTCATGGACTCTTGAAATACTTCACTGTGACTTTGAAGGGTAAGAATGTTCCAGTTGATATCGAAGTAGTCGATGCACCCCTGGATTATAATTTGTTACTTGGTCGTAGTTGGTTCTATGCAACAACTATTGTCGCATCTTCATTGTTTCATATCTTATGATTTCACCATCAAGGAAACATTATCATTGTTGACAAACTTGAGTATACAACTCCAGATCTCAACAATTTCGCAACAAATAATGTCCCTTTTCTAGGACAGAATAATGTTGAGAGTGTAGGTGTAGGCCTTCTCAAGGATTCCTTTCTCATGGAGGTTGTTCCTTTGCCTTCTCCTCCCACCTCGTAGGTTTCCACCTTAAACATGACTTTGACTTAGGCACGATAATCCTTCAATTCCTCTCTTCCATTGGTAGTACCTGGTTTCGACGAGCATAGTTCATTGTCTCTATAAAGCTCATTAAAAAATGAAACAAACCCCCCTCCATTACAATCGATTCTCACTATGGATCAAGGAATTGAACCTTCTTTTCCTCCACCTAGTGAAAATGTTTCCATCAGTCACCATAAACCTAAACGAGGAAAGAAGAAGATTTGTCGAAGGAAACAACACTTGGGGGGAAGATCTCTAGCCTCTGGACATCATGCTGAAGCAAAACCTCCCACTTTTGTCAAAGAAGTTGGGGGAAAACTACCCCCATAGAGACACACTGCTATGAGTGATCCTTGTTCGAAGTTCATCCCCATCGTAACATAGTAGTCTTTTTTTGGAACGAGCTTAGTCTTTGTTCTTTCTCGTGCTCGTAAATACATGAGAATAAGTTACCAAGCTTAGTCTTTGTTCTTTATTGTTCTTGTAAATACATGAGAATGTAACCAAGTATACTTTTATCACTTTTATGGACTCGTAAAGGCTATACAAAAAAGGAACCCCCTGGAGACTCCTTTAATCTATTTGCAAACTCTTTAAACATGAAAATATTGTCGAGTGATCTTGCTTCCTTTCACACTCGTTAAAAGGTTTGAAAGGGCGTATTTCAAGTGGTAGTTTATCTCTTTTTTAAACTCACGATAATAACATTACCAAAAAGGACAACCCTGGAGTCTCCTTTAAGTTCTTTTCAGACTCTCTAAACATAAAAAAACCACCGAGTTTTCCTTCTCTGGACTCATTAAAAATTACACATTGAAGGGCCCATATGGGACCAAACCCTTACTTCTTCCAGTTCATTAAACAAAGGAAGAAGAACTTATCGAAGGTGAGTTATATCGAGCATGTGTTACCCTCCTCCATCTCGTTAAATTAAAAATAGGTACTCATTTATCTAGGTGGGGGGGAAATTGAAGGAAGTGGGTCAAGTTTTTTAGAATCCTTTATGGTATCTTTTGTCATCCTTGAACATGGCACATGTTTGCATCTTGTCTTACAGTTAGGTAATCATCTTGTCTCTGAGTCATACCAATTCCATGTGTCGCCATACTTTTTCGTCCAGTTGAAGAGTTCTCTTATTTTCTTCACATTACATTCTTGGTACTCGTCGAGTCAATGTTGCCAAGTCAGTTGTCATGCCTCATCATGTTCAAGGGAATTTTCACTTCAAACCATCCATATACAGTATTACCAGTTTCCATTTTCTGTGCCATTCCATACTCATTTGATTCACCATCTTACATCACTTTCCTATGTTAGTTTTGTGTCATTGATGGGGGATACATCAAGGCCCTCCTTCGACGAGTCTTTTCCTATCGAATTCAACACATCATCCAGGAATTATACTTAGAAAACAGTTAGTACCTTGGGACCTGCATGCCTCAATGGTAGGCCTCCTTGATTCTGACAGTGGGTTTACATCATTGACCTCTGATCGAATGGTTCCATGAATGTTCAACCTCATCTCATTTATTCACATTCGCTGGAATGTACTAGGGTACCTTGGGAGTCATTGACATCATTGGTGATTTCCCTCGCACTTGTTAACGGTTTACCTCAATGACCGATAATCAAGTGGTTTATACCATTTTCGACATCAAAACATCTATTCACACAGCTAGATTCGTACCACATCGGGATTGGGACGAAGACCCTGGGTTGAGCATTCACTATGTTATATGTTTTGCCTATGATGCAAAGGATATCATTTGGGCATGTTGATATATATATATATATATATATATATATATATATATATATATATATATATATATATATATATATATATATATATTATCACATGAATCCACATTGTATTGGTTTGTGTCTATGTCTTTTCATCTTGTAAGTAGAGCTGGTTTGTGGCCATGTTTTATCATCTTGTAGATGAACTGTGTATTTTTCATGGCTATGATCAGTTCATGTCATGGAGGTATGGATCCACATTGTATCTTTGTTGGCCATATCCTTAGTCAATATTTTTCATGGATCTACAGTGTCTTGGTCGACGGCCATGCTTTGAGTTATATTGTCTTCCGAGCATAGGTATGTCTGCCTTGGAAATGGAACATATATCAATATTGTTTGCAGCTTCTTCCAGGTTCTCCAACTCCACACCCTTGCATTAATGATTTGTAAAGTGTTTCGGCCATCATTCTCTCTTTTGACCTCACACTTTAGGGGGCATCTATTACACATGAAATCTGCACACCTAGGTACCTCGCCCTAAGTGTCATAAGTGTCATATAAGTGTCTCATACACCTTGACACCATGGAATAACCTATGTCAAAATCCCTAGTCAAAGTGGAGGAGGGATATATTACATGAAGGCCAAAATACCAAGTGCACATGAATTATTATTAATATTCATTAAAAATAAATTAATTAAGTGTGAGAATCCACCTCACATTTGGTTTCCTATTTTTTAGAGAAGGTGGAGGATATCATGGATGGTTGAAATATTTCTTCCTTAAAATATTTGAGAGATATTTCCTCCCTAAAATCCTTAAGAGATATTTTCTCCCTAAATATATTTCAGATCCCTTTTTAGTGGATTTGATGAGTGATTCTCTCCATGGTGGTTTAGCTTCCAAATACTATATAATGAGGGCTTTCCATGGACAAGGGGAGGATGGTGCAGTTTTGAGGTATCAAACCTTTGATTCTAAGAAGGAATGTGGAGATTAGAGGTATCAAACCTATGTTCTTGGGAGAAATATTTAGGATATCAAACCTATGATTTTGGGAGATTTGTGCAAGGGTTGGACAAGGAGGACTTGGGGAAGCTTCTTCAATTGCATCTACAGCCTATAAGTAATATTCATGAGTTCTCATATTAATATATTGCTTGGCCTATTTCCTTCTAACCTATGTCTCTTTACATAGGTTTGTCTTATAGATGGATTTGATTGGACTAATCTTATAGAGTAGAGTAGGAGTTCTTTGTCTCATTGTCTATTACATTGCAGGTGTCAAACAGTGCTAAGGAGCTCGGAGATCAAGCTCAAGTTGGAGCAGTGAGGACAAACATCAGAATAAGTGCATCACACTTTCTTCCTTCTCTTCTCTTTTTGATTAGTTAGTTAGATTCAAAAGAATGTTAGTGTCCAATGTTAGCATGTTTTTTGTCTTGGTATAGGGGTCTAGAATCCAAGAGGAGATTCACCTGTCCATAGGGGAATTTTCCTAGGATCACATTGATGAAAAGGATAATCTCTTACGACTTCATGGGGGGGGTGATGATGGTTAGTGGTAAATCAAAACCACCACATTATTCAAATCAAATTGGTTATTGGTCATCCAAAACCACCACATTGTTCAAGTATCAATGGAAGATGGTTAGTGGTCAACCAAAAAAACCACCACATAAAGAATACAAAGCTCAAGCTTAGATCCCTTAAACCATGAATTATTGAATAACAGAAGCATCCAAAGCTCAATCTTGGATCCCTTCAACCAACTTCAACAAAATTCCCACCTTGCACCTGACAGGGGGGAATATCATAGATATCAATGATGATAGTGAGGCTTCAATATTTGAAGTCCTATTAGTCAGAAAAATAAATCAACATTTGGGAATTCTAGCATAGAAACTGGTCTCCTCAATCAATCAACTATTGGGATGCTAATAAACATAATGGGAATGTTCAAACATGGAAATTGTTCACTTCTAGATAAACTACTGAACATCTAGATATTGGTGATTTTTTAGTCATATCGTCATCGAAGCTCAATTCAATAGTTTCAAAATGAAGACAATACTAGTTATTGTTTCTTTATTGGTACCATTATTCAGACTTGTGATTGAGGGGGGGAATGTTAAATTGTGAGTCCCTAGAAAATCACAAAGTTTGAGACCACCTACTTATAAGTTGTAATCCTTATCTACTTATGAGGTGTTGTTATGATACATTGATGAATTGTCAATGAGATCTAGATCTAGAAGTGGTCCAATCCATCTACTATAAATTCATATCATGGGATCAATACAATGTACAAACAGAATGACATAAAGCCTTTTCCACCAGTTATTTTCTTGTCTTGATTGTTCTCTATTCTTAACATTAACATATAAAACCTCATTATTTTCATTCATATTTTGTTGTGTTGTCAAAGTTCTATACTCTAATACAATTTTATTGAATACAAAATTCTCCATATTATATTAATAGACATAAAAATAATACACACAATTTATAAAAAAATGGAGTGTGGGAATAACCACCACCAATTAAAGCCAAAATCTAAAATACTCATCTAACCAAAATTTGTTATGTAAAGCTACAAAACTAAAATGTCATAACTACCCATATTTCTCAAGGCTAATGCACCATAAGATGTTGCTAACAAGTGTCTAGCTAACAAAAATTTGAATGACCACCTATCAATGGAAAATTGAATGGACAAAGATAATCACAATAGGCCACAATGTTTGCATTTCATTGCTGATATTATTTCCAAAGTGCAAGGCATCAATGAGACTTTACTAATTGTAAGTGACGCTGGTTTTTTTGAGGAAATGAATAAGATAGTAGAAGGGATAATGTTTTACCAAGAAAATAATATGTTTTCCCCATATTCCTCTCACTTTTTTATTGACTCATTTCTAGGCATGTTACCTATAGATTGATAGGATAAGGATGAACAGGCTTGCTTAATATGGGTAGACAAAATTCCAAATGGTGTGGAGACCATAGGTCTCCAAGATCAATTCCTTTAAAGAACCATTGGTGGTGGATGATGAATTGGAATTGGGATGAAATGGAAAAAACCAAATGACACATTGGACATATACTTTTCTTAGAAGAGGACCATTTTATTTTCTATGATACTTATAGAAATAATCCAATTGTTTCTACATTGAAGCAACATAAGTGTGTTGATTTCTATGTTTCAAGTCTTGCTTTGTGCTTGTGAAGTCAGCCATCCGATGTGTACTTGTTCTTGAATGCCCACATGCAACCGATTGGTTTGGTTCCAAATGGAGAATCCACCAACTTCCATGTCCCATTCTTGATGAGAGCATGGTATTCCTTATGCATGGATTATTTCCATTCATAATTAAACTGGCTTCTTTAAAGGAAGTCGATTCAAGATTATTAGATAAACTCAACTCGCAATCATATGAAACGTCCATGTCATATACATCACCTAAGTTTGAATTATCTTCATTACCTCCATATTGTCTTGAGGAAATTATGGCTCCTATCTTTCTGACCTCATCAAAATGAACACTTTCAAGTGTTTTTGTTAAAATATTGTAACTGCAAAGAGTATTCTATTTTTTATCGATTCATTTACTTATAGATCAATCCCCTCTTGTGGATTTATCATGTCGAGGCTTATGTATGACCAAATCCCCTTTTGTGGATTGGTCAAACCCTAATTATATCATGTTAATTAAGAAGTCGCCCCCCTGGCCTAATTAAAGTGGTTATAACCACTAAGTGAAGATGTCGACCCTACTTGATGAAGAGACACCTCCCTAGTACCTTCCAGCTAGTATAAATAAGTGAGGAGCATTCCTCATTTGTTCACTCACTTAGTCACTCATCTAGGGCACATCTTTTGGAGGTAGTTGCAGTTGCAAGGAGCGGGAGAGAGAGATGCATGCTCAATGTTGGTCTATTGTTGGTGGTTTGTTCTTTATTCTTGGCATTGTATTGGAAATCTATATTAAGGAAGTTTTTGTTGGGTTTTCTCCCCCATGAGGGCTTCCCAGGATAAATGTTGTGCATCTTGTGATTGTATTTCTCTCAGTGATCCTGCTTATGCTATTATTGTCTAGTAAATTGAAAAGAACTTAATGGAAGCTCTAAATTTAACATGGTATCAGAGCTAAAATGACAAGAGCATATTTCACTTGGTAATTAAAAATGTCATTGTTGTCATACAAGAAAATTAGATTTTTTTATTAGAGAGGAATTTCTTACTAAAAACCACCTAGGGAAGTGTACCCTACCCTAGTGAATATTTTGGCACCTTGAGCGCACCTTTTTAGTGGCCAAATACTCCAGAAAGTCAAACCCTAGTTTTCGTTGGTACTAGAAAACCAGAACCAATACCAAAAGTAGGAGTCTAGATTTTCGCAGGCTCAGTTTCAAGGGGTAAAATTTGGATTTTCTGAAAACAGACTGCACCAGCCTACTCGCCTTAGTCCATCGCATCTAGTCCCTAGATTAGAATTTCAAAATTTGAAGTTTGAGAAATTAGGGTTTTCTCATAAAACTCTAAGTTGCAGCTGCAGTTATAGTTGAAGTACCAGTTGTAGTATGAGTTGCAATTGTAGTTACAGTTGAAGCACCAGTTGCAATATAAGTTGTAGTTGCAGTTACAGTTGAAGTACCAGTTGCAGTTGTAGTTACAGTAGAAGTACCAGTTGCAGTGAAAGATTTTGTAAAGTGTTGGGACTAATTTTTATTGTCCTAATGTGCCTTAACCTAGAAAATCCCCAACTAACCTTAAAGTTGAAGCACATTTTAAGTTTAAAGGTTTGTTATTTATCACCACTGTTGTTGGATGGTGCCACTACCTGCTGATACTATCAAAGGTAAGTACTTACATATGTTTAAACTGTATTATTATTCTAAAGGGTATTTGCAGGAGAAAGGATATTTTATCATAGATCCAGAGGGATCTCAGATCCAACCCATTCAGAGGAATAATGCACCCCAGGTTTGATTATCTTGATATGCATCTATTTGTTATGACATTATTTTGACCTCATGAACATCTAGGTTATATGTTGAAATCATACTAAGCATTGGTCAAAATTATCAAGGTTGATTAAAGTTGAGTTTATAGAGTTTATTCTCTAACTTAGATTTCTGTCAAGATAACATATTGTCTTAGCACAAAAGACAAGTTGAAGAAAGTACTTGTCATATTGAGTGAAGGAGACTTGAAAGAAAAGAAACACACTCATTCTTGAGGACAAAACTCTAGGTTCCAGGTTTGATTGATTAAGTTGATAAGATTCAAAACTTGAACATGCCAATAAAACACTATAGTTGAGATAGAAATCATTGAAAAGTTTTATACTTGGTAGCATGTGAGAATATTGAGATAAATGCTTAGTGTGATCACTTATTGGATGTAACTAACATCTCCTCCAAAAGAAAAATTTGTGTTTTGGTCTCAGGTTACCATGGAGGAATGATTAATCACAACACTAAAAGAGTGTTGCTCTCATTTGGTTGTACTTCTTACTTGTTGCTCTTGTTTTGGGCAGGTCACAAGTGAAATCTCTAAAGGAGACATTGTGAAAATTTCACTTTCTATTGCTATGAAGAGTATTATTCTTGTATGTTGTTTCTCCCTTGTTGTTCTTGTTCTGGGTAGGTCATAGATGATAACCTTGAAGGGAGTTGTAGTGATGGTTACAAGAGGCAACATATTAGATAAAACATGAAGAAGAATATCCAAGTTGTATACATAACCGTATACATCCATGTACCAAAGAAGATGAATAAGAAGCTACTTTTGAGATATAGAGTATCTCATATGAAGATTGACTATGAGGAGCATAAGGCTCCAAAGAAGACCAAACATTAAAATTGGTCAATGGATAATGAATTTGTTAGCACTCTGTAAATTTGTTCGGCTGATAAACAAACGACAGAGGTAACCTACAAACCAACTTTAGAGTTGGGTACTAGAATGCTTAGCTTAGAGAGGGCTCTCTTGTGTCACTTGGTGTTTCTTTGGATATCAATGTCTAGGTTTAGTTTGTTTTTTTGGGGGGGGTTATAAATTTGTTGGCAAGGAAGGGGAGGGACACTTAGAGCTATGGAGTCAAAATCCTGAAAATGAATTAAAACACTGACTGGCCAGTAGAACTCTCCAGAGGATAAAGGCTAAGTGAGGCGATGAATCTGAGTTATAAATTGTAGTTTGCAGAGTGTAAGAAGAAGAAGGAAACAAGTAACTACATCAGAGCATTTATGAAATGAATTCTAAATTAGTTATGAAGAACTTAACACTGTTTAAATTGCTTAATCCAAGAGCATCACAAGATGAATTCTAGGATTTTAAACTATCCAATTTAAATAGAAGACAGTGCAAATGGAATTAAAGAACACAGGAAATACATACAAGGAGAGAAGACAAAACTCATATCACCACCATTAGAATCTTTTCATAGAGACTTCAAAAGCTTTTGCATATGTATTCAATTTAGCTCCAGAAAATTACAATTGAGTTCAGAACAACTAAAAAGGTTCCCTTGCACTTATACCAACCTCTAATACATTTGGAACTCCTAATATTTATACCAGCTGAGTTCCTTCGGTTTGCAACCGATTACAGTTATTACAAAGAAACGCTTCGGCTTCTAAAATCGATTACAATGATTAAATGAAATGTCTTTTGATCTAGACTCTAGCTCTTTTGGCGTTTCAGTCCTTCTCTTTATCCTCTGACTCTATCTCAGATATAATTCCCTGCCTGAAAATGAGTGGAACTGGTGAGCCGAGATAGCATGTGGTTGAGTTGCAGGTGGAAGACGTTGTTTGCGCCAAATTATAACTGTCATTTTTCATGGGTGCGAGGAGGTGGTTTGGGGAAACCCTCTTTTTGCCCATAAATGAACCTGGTGGCGCCACGTATCTTCCAATGAAAACTGTGGTTTACATTTCAGCCCGCTCTCCCAATTTTAATCTCCGCGCAACTTCTCCCCCCAAAATCGTTCCCAGTCGTTCATCTTGGTATGTCATGATCTGTGACGCGTCAGGCCCCACTACTTATATCTCCTATCGAATATAGCCCTTTCCTGCTAGATTTAGTCCCTTCTCTAGTTTTTCGGGCTTCCAAACTGGTTTAGCACCTTTCCAGATCCAGAAATCTAGATTTCACACAATAAATTTAACATGTGATAACATTGGCTCCAACTCGGGATGTTATCCTCCCAATGAGGTAGCAAAGAAATCGTAGACGCAGAGCCTGATCCATTTGGTTGCTCCCAAAACATATGTGTACCTTGATCTGATTTGTCATTAGTGTCCACCAAAAACCCAAGTATGTACCCTGCTTTCTTCTGAAAACTGAACTCTAAATACACCACTACAATCTGTATGTACACATTACTGAAAACTCAAACTGAAAAATGCTTGACCAACAAGCTTATTCACACCTACCTACCCTAACCGCTGAAATGAACTGCCAATCAAGTGAAATCAAAATGCCAATGCAACCATGAAAGAACTATATCCATTGTTTTCTTTCTTTGCACATGCTTGCTCCAAATCCTGTTTACTAATAATTCATTCAATAATTTATCTATAAATTCAAATCTCAAAAAATTAAAAACATTGGGATTGTTTACTACCTCCAACAAAACTGCAAATGGATCCTCTAAAACATGCACAAAACAACAATCATGTTTCGCCCCTTCCACTACATTACTGTTTTCATGTGATTTAACATGTTGATTTCCACCAAGAGGCTGAAAAATCTACTGAGACTGTTGGAAATAAAAATCTTCTGAATCACAAGATAGTGTTGGCTGAAAATGAAACCCCTGGTGGAAAGAAATCCATATCTAACACTGATGTTGATTGACCACCATCTTTATTTCCAAGATGGTAGCTGAGCACATGCTGCAAATCTGAACTAAAATAACCTTCCATGTAATCAGCAGCACAGTCATTAAATGCATGAGAAGGTTGTTGGTCTTCCTCACTGATAACAATTTTCTCATGTAAAAGAGTGTCACTTTGAATGCAGTCAGACTTCCCTACTTCCTTTGTTATCTCATGATTTACTTTCAACAATTCAAAGGAAGAAAAACATAATGGAAGATAGTTTTCATTTGCAAGTCCACTGCTTTCTTCATATTCAACATCATGCTTGGAGGATTTCTGATTTGAAACATTATAACCATTTGTAATGATCCCAAGCCAAATTCTTTCTTCGAATCACTAACTACTACTAATTTATTGAGTTTTTAAGTGCATACAAGATTCATCAACACATGGAGATCACAATATATTCAAGATGTAGAAGCACAAGCAAAGATCTGACCTTTTTATTATGAG
>SNQJ01S0161367.1:0-21597 GCA_010110895.2 Picea sitchensis | reverse complement strand
ATTATCTCACCAAGAACACCTCACACATATTCGATGCATGGTTCTCATTCGGTATGTTACTTTCCCTTGAACCCCCTCCATTAATTCTATGATAGTAATGCAAGATTTTATGATAGAATTGAAGCATGGTTGGAGGAATCACACCCATCTAATGTTCCCATGAATTATCACTATGACATTTTTAATATAGTGGATAGAGTTTTTCAAGTTTTAATTCTTCCTACTTTTAGTCTATTTTTATTCCAAGCTTTGTCACTAATATTTTTTCATGAACATATGTTTGTAGACTTGGGATTACAAGGATAGCTACATTGGCATTATGACTTTGCATAACTCACTTTTCAGCCATTTGTAGCATAGGATAGAAGTAGGGTAGAATATATTAATGTATTTTCCTTGCATAGCATTACCTTTGCTTCCTAGTTTTTCAATCAATTATATGTTTTCCTTTTCTTTTATTTACTGTTGGTTCAACAGTACATGAATTCTCAGCAAAGGTGGAAATAAATAGAAGTGTTTCCCATTAAATTTTCCCTTGAATGGATTTTGAATTTAATTTTGATTTGGGGAAAATTTACTTCATCTCATTCTCAAATTTTTCTATGTTTTGGGCAATTTTCATATCATTAATTTTTTATGTATGATCACCATGTTGAATATTTTTCAAGCATTTTGACATCATACAAGTGGAATATTTTCAATAAAGAATAATATTCAGTCCATCTTGTGGTGAAAAATAACACTTAGATTTGCTCCATATGTATAATCATGATTTCAATATTTTGCTTGGTTGAATTTCTTTAGGATTATGATTTTACTGTCCCATAAACAATTAATTTAAATTTCCAGTTCTAATCTCTTCCCATCTGAAATTCAAACCACTCCAATTCCTTGCAATTTATTTGGATGATTTTTTTTTGGATTTGGGGTTATCCAAATGGTGACTTGCACACTAACCATTTTCTTTGATTACTTTCGGCCAACATGAATTTTTGTATAGACTTTTCTTAGCATAGCGAGATTGGATGATTTTTCTTTGAGTTGATTGCTTTCATCACCTTTATTGTTAATTATTGGGATTTTGGTTGTGCATATCTTTGTCTCTATTGGATCAGTCATTTAAGCAGTGCTATGTCTAGTAATATTGCAGATTGATTAATCCAAATTTTCTTCTTATATACAACAGAAAGAGATATTTTTTAGGTTGCCTGGAAACATGTTTTGACATTGTGGACAATACTACTCTAGAAATCTATATGTTTAGATATTTTTTCAGAAATTTCTTGGGATCAATCATTTCATTAACTAATCCAGTGGTGGCAGTGAAGATTTAATCCTAGTCCTATCAATTCAATGATGATTTCAGACTTGATTCTTCTTAGAAACATTTTTCCATCCTTTGGATTTGTTGATTTTAGGTCACTCATTCTAGTTACATTCTTGATTGATCTGATTTTTATCATGGATTAGTACTAGCCACTAATCTCAAACTTGAAATCATTCAAATGCTTGGGGGTTGTAAATACTTTGATGGAAAAGGTCAATGCAACTTCTAAGATTTGAAATTCAAGTTTTCAACATTTGTTTTCATCTTATCCATGATAATAAGTTTCAAGATGTGAATTTATTATGGTTGTAATTCTTCAATCTATTAGGACTTACACTCTATATGCCAGCATTCCATGAATCTAAAACTATAACACCAGAGATTGTTCAAGTTTATTTATAACCTAGAAATATAAGCATGTTTGGGTCATAATTGGAATATCTTTTATTTGATCTTTCTTGCTCATGATCTTGTTGATTTAATTTTCTAAATTATTTGCTTGATTCTTTTGAATTGAAAACCTATCTACTAGAGATATCAATTGCATATTCATCGACTTTTCATTCACCAATATTATTGATATGTAAGCTCAGGGAAGTGAAATGCAAATTTTGTCTCCTTGGAACACTCTTGGGAATTTTGTGATATTAGTTTCATGATTTTTCCCATCATACCCAACTTACTATTTATAAGAAATCAGGTTTTAGTCACCACATTTAATCAAGATTTCTAATTATATCTTCCATTTATAATGAGGGGAATAAATCCATCTTGGTTGTGGTCTGATATTAATTGAACATGGTATCTTTATTGCTTCCATATCAATAGTGATTTCCTTTTTGTCTCTCACGAGTTTGAAGATAATCATACCGATATTTCACATCATTACCATTAATGACAAGAGGAAATACAAACCTTGATGTGTGATGTTGAGGATTTGTTGAACCAGATTTTTATTCATATTTTAAGCATGCCAGAGATTTGTTGATGGATGGGTAACTTTAGATCATGGATGGAATTAAATTTTTATAGTTACATTTGTGTAATTTGATTGATTTTGTTGCAGGAACAAGACAAAGTGTCTAGGGGATCCAAATCTCATAAACAATCAATGAAAGAAATTCTCTTGTCAAAGGGAAAATTGTGGGAAAACAAATAATGACTTTTCTCAGGAAGAAGACTATGATACTTGATTGAATGGATGGAATATGAATACTTGATGACTTCATTGGTATTTTCATAACTTAATGACAACCAATATAGTTTAATTTTACATTAACTTAGCTTTCTTTGCTTAGGATTAGTTTAACTTTGGTATTTATTTTTATTTTTAGTCTAATTTCATTTCAATAAGTCAGTCATTTAGAGGAATATTTTTTCCCAAACTATCAATAGTTGATCATACAATTCTCTTTTGTTATGCAGATTGGGAAATGGCTTGTGCAACCAACAGATTAGGATTTATTCTCAGTAACGAAGGCAACTTAGGGAAGTGTTAATCTAAACTCGGTTGCTCATATTCCTTTGCAACATTTTTTTTAATTACAACTAAGAATGTATCCAACTAAAAAATTGATCAGAAATATAGTCCCATTCATACATTCACATGTTTTTTTATGATCTAGTTGATATTTAGAGTCATTTTCATTATCATTTTTTATGACCTCATGTTGGGATAAACCGGTCTGCGCACAGGTTGTACGACCCAAAGTTCGGTTAAACTATGACCAACAAATCCTCAAGACACTGGCCTTTTCGGCATCACCTGCCCACGCAGATGAAGTCTCACCCGAGGTATCTATTGGGACTGAAAGAACCAATTTTTTGCAGCAATAAGGGAAAGGGAGGCAGATGCGTGAATCATTGTTCATTATTCTATCTTATGTATTCTCTTGATTATTATAGCCATCCATGAATATTGCATCATAACCAATCCATACACTAAATCTAGTCTCTAAAGTATAACAAGATCATTCATAACCGCACATAAACAAGTAAAGAACACAAGATGCAATATTATCTCTCAAACTCTTTCTTTGTTCATCATATCAACTGATTATATTCATGATTCTTACATAATCTCAACCGTTATGGATTCTACCCAATTTATCTAGTCCACTAGCTCTCTCTCTCTCTCTATTTATCTCTACCTCTCTTTTTACCCCACCCATTACATATTTATACCCCAAATCTAGGGTTTAAAGTTATATTCTTATCTATCCCAAAATATCCCATTACAATGCATGGCATGGCCAGCTTCAATTAACTGGTTTTTTTCCTTCTTTTACTTATCGTTATTTATACATTTTTTTTTTCTTCTATCTCTAGGAAGTCACACAGTTGTCCTTTTCACTTCCTCCTCTCGCTCGCTTGCTTTATTCTTCTGTATGTGAGTTGTCTCCTTCTTGTGTGTTATCCATCCTTTTGCACCCTTCTGCACACTTCCTTCCTTCTACGCAATTTCTTCCTTCTGTGTTATTTCTTCCTTCTGCACCCTTTCTTCATACTTAGTTTTTTATCCAAAATTATATCCAAAACTACTTGTCCAACAGGCCCCTAACACTCACATGTGGCTCATCCTGAGCCACTTAGGCATGTTTCTTGTTCTTCCACTCTGCAATGAACTATTGTTCGAAAACCTTAGCCGCTTCCACCTCTGTAACCATGGTGGCATATGTTGTTGTAATCTCCTCCATGGCCTCCTTGGTCAAGTCTTGAAGTTTTCTCTCTATGTGAGTCACAGCTTGTTTGACCTTTCCTTGTACATCGGCCAATTCACCAATAATTTGGACCGCTTCTTCATGTCTGGGTCCAAGTCTTTGTTGCAGGACCTTATGTCAGTCCTTGAGTCTCTCTAATTCAACAAATGCCTATTGTTACACCAAAATGCAAAATGGCTACCATTCACTCGATTGGTGGCAATGTTGTCGCCTTTTTTGCCACCTCATTGGTTTGTACTTGCGTTGCTCGTAGTTTGGTCTCTACAGCCTTCATCTATGGGTCTCCCATGATTTTTTCCCATACTTTGGCACTTTCTTCGCAAATTTGTGCACATTCATCTTCAAATTTATTAATCCTGGAAATTGTTAATGTTTTCGTCTTTAGTATACCCTCGGGCACCTCAAGTGATGTGTCAGGCATGCTCTCCAATTGTATATCCTAGATCTGCTCTCTGAATATCTTCATAACTTCCCCAATATTCAACCATTGTTCCTCCATAGTGGCCTCGACAACCAGGGGAACTTCGGGTACTTGTTTGTATAATTGTTGGACAACGACCTATGTCTTTTGCACCATAGTGTCTGTGTCATCCTTCTCCTTTTGGGATTCTGTTGCTCTCTCTTCTGAACCCTCTTTTGTCTTCAGAATATCCTCCATTTTTCCTTCCATATCCTTCTTTTGTTGTAGGGTCGTATCATACTATGTTAGTATATGGGCGCTTTCATCCCTCAATTTGTCCAAGTCTCGATGTGCATCATCGCCTCAATGATTTGTATTATGTACCAATTGTGCTTGGAGTTCCTCTACCCTTTGGATGGGTAGTATGGAGACGACGAAACTAAGGTGTCCTAATGCCGTAATATGCTCCTGCAATTCAACTATGGGCAATTCAAGTGCATTTGCCTCAAGTTGTAAAGTCTGTTTCTCCCCTAAGGGTTGTGTTGGAGTCATCTATGTACTATTCCTTGTTGTCCTTCGATCAGTGGATGGGTCGTCTCCTATCTTGGGGTATTTTACCACGCACATTGTTTCTAAGAGCTATTGAAGGACTCCCAACTACTCTTGTACCTTCTTCTAATGGTCTGCATGCTTTGTTGAAGCTTCTTCCCAAATTTCCTCGATGGAATCGTCGATCAGGAACCCAATATGATCCATTTCATCATTGGTCAAAATACAAAATGGGGCCTGGCACTGCGCTTTAGCTTTCTTTCATGCCCCAACTATATTTCCTGGCACCCCTCTCATTTGTTCTGGCTCCTAATATTTTCTTTTAACGCCCACTTCAGGGGATTTCGATTGGAAGGGGTGCTTTTCCACACCATTTATCTGATCCTCTTCCTCTTCCTCACTTTTCCCTTGGTCTTCGTACTCTTGTGAGGACCCTGGCTTGTTGAGTGGATTCTTCCAGTCATCCTCCCAGTCATTGGTGATGGAGTGCACCTCTTCCATTGTCAACCGGTAAGTGGTTGGTAACTCATGTCACACAAGATCCTTTTTGGCTTGCACATATAGATGGCGCATTCTCTCTCTGAAGCACCCGACATCCTTGTAGGAAGTGATTGCTTCCTCTGGAATGATCCATGTAGTCTCTACTACCCATGTGATGAACTGCAAGTATGAGTAAAGAGTGGCATTGGTGTATGTTTGTCGTCGCTTGATGGTGGAGTGCCACAAGTTTGTATATCTGGCAGCCAAAGGGTTGTGACCTAAAACATGCATGTGCTAGTAAAAGGTGGGCTCCCGCCACCCGACTAGTGCAATAAGAATTAGTAGCCACACATAATGAAATTATGCGCCCTTCTCCTGGGCCTTTGTGCAATCCTGCAAAAAATGGTTAACGAGAAAGTTTTCCCAGATCATTTGAACACCCTCTTTGCATTTTTCTGTGGCTTAGATGACTGTCGTTGGTACCTTGTCTCAGCAACATTTATGTTGCAGTTTGCAGGATAGAAATTTCATCGTAAACATGACCTCTTGGTCACTAATTCTCTTCACATCTAGACCTTGTTTTCCTCTGAATGTGTCATACTTATATTTTATGGCCTCAGAGAGAGCTTGCTCTCCCATTTTGAGGAATAGTAATGTTGGGTCTTCACCTTCCTTGCTCAACCCTATGATGTGTGTAATTAACTTTGTATCGATTGAAACTAGGGGATTAACCCAAAGCGTTCCCCCATGGACGCAACTGAGAAATATCTTGACACATGCATTTATTTCGGTACTTCGTCCGAAATGTGGAATTTTGAACAACTTGAGTATCTTGGATTTCTCCGACGCCCATTCATGTGCTTCCACCCACGTTTTTCCTGTGTCGGGTCCAGTCTTTGTGCATAAATATTGATCCCTAAACAACTCACGGAATTTTTGCGTGTCATTGATATCGTGGTCCATAAATTTCAAGTTGGTCACCTTGTTGAACATGTCCTTATCTTGACTAACACCCTTTGGGACTGGTGCTATAGGTAATGGATATTTTTCATTTGATGGTACTGTAACCAAGGGTGTGTCATCTTTTCACAGGGGAAAATAATCTATGTGAAATACTTCAGGTGGCGTCAGGGTCAAAGGTCCGACCACCTCTTCTACCTCGTCATCTATTAGTTGCTTTGATTATTTCTGGGTTGTTTGCAGACGGTCCTCTTACTTTCGGTGGTGCCATTTTCTCTTTATGTTGGACTTGTGTATGAATTCTTTATGGAGGTAAGGGTCATTGTAACTTGGCTTGGGGAAATTCGCTCTATTCGCTCTTGTTTTGCATGGAATAATGGCGAAGAGTTTCCTTTGCTCCTGGTGTTTTGTATGTTTGTTCCAAGTAGTCTGATCATATCTTTCTTTAATTGTCTTGTTCAATCTTGCGTCGAAGTTGGTAAGAGGGAAAATAAATGCTCCTTAACTACCAAATCCACCTTATGATCCTCCTTTTGTACTGTCGATTGGTGCAAGATTTCCGGTGGATTTTCGAATTTACTACTTATACTGTACTTTTATGACCCGTCATGCCGGCCATCCAATTATCTTTTATGTGTCTGACTGTATTTAACTATATTTACATGCTAACTTATGCAATAATGTGTTGCTCGTCGTAGTCGGGCATATTCGTATCTTATCGTTGAACTTGGCGCAGTGTTTGCTTCGTGTGAGATGATCAGTCCATCTGCGCAAGTTCTGATACCTTTGGATTTCACTCACTCTTTTTATTTCTCGTATTACTACCTTTTTATTGCTTTTCTTTCCTTCTTCTACTTTTTATTGGGTTTTTCTTGTTTTTCTTGCTACTATGGTACACTTTTTATAATACAGTGGTTTTTTCATAGCCCATATTACTACGTTGAAAATCGACTGTCTCTATAGAGTTTCAGTCGACATCCATTCACCTTTTTGTCTAGGACTTGTCCATCCAAGGTTCCCAATAGTGCAACATTTGTCTCAATTATTTGTTGTATCACATAAGGACCTAATCAGTGCATGCAAAACTTCCATGGGTGATGTAGATACTTGTTGTCATAGAGTAGTTCCAAGTCGTTGACTTGAAATTTCTTGGTTTTAATGTGTCAAGTAAGCTAGGCCTTCTCTTTGGATTTATGCACCTGCTGATGGAATCCTCCAAGAAACCGGTCCTCCTCAAGATGAACTAACTGCATCAATCTCTCCTTTATTTCACCCATGTCCAAGAGCTCAGCGATGGATTCAATGTGCAGAATAGGTACAATGAACTCCATTGGCATCACTATTTCCTATCCATAGACCAACCGAAAAGGTGACTTCCCTGTCATCTTCTTACTGGTATTTATGTATGCCCATAGTACTATGGGGATGCGTAAGTCCCAATCATCTCTTCCAACATTGCAAATCTTTTTCAAATCAATATCCAAAATATTATCAAACACTTCCACTGTGCCATTAGCCTAAGGGTGATATGGTGTACTCTTCTGATGATGAATCTGAAATTCCTCAGTTAGTGTGGCAATTGTTATGTTCAAAAAATGTGTACCTTGATCGCTAAGTAATATGCGCAGAAATCCAAACCTGGTGACTACATTCTTAAATAGAAACCATACAGCAGTATCTTCAGTGCAATCGGTAACCGATGTTGCTTCCGCCTGCCTGGTTAAATACTATGTCTCATTAATGATGTATCTTACTCCTGATCTCCTTGCTTGTGGGTTGATCGAACCTACAAATTCAATGGCCCACTTACCGAATGCTTGCAATGTAACTTTTGGATTTAATGGTACTTCTTCATGTTGAGATGGTTTACCCACTTGTTGGTAGACATCGCAATACTGACAATAATCCTGCACATCCTTGTGCAATGTGGGCCACCAAATCCCTGTGCATAAAATCTTATGTGTCGTTGTTTTTCCTACGTAATGTCCTCTAGCAATCCCATTATGTGCTTCCTATAGTATAATCGACCTTTCATGTTCCATTTCACATCGCCTAAAGATTCCATCTGCCCCTAGTTTATACAAGTTCCTCGCAATCAAGTGATATTATGTCACTTTCACTACCAATTGTTTCTTCTACATAACTATCATTTCAAAGGGGTCCACAGCTACATTTAGAAACTCCACAATGTCTGTAAAGTAGTCATTCACTATCCTTACTACAAATAATTGTGCATCTGAGAAATTATAATCTAAATTACCTACATCCTCTCTTGTTAGTATGCATGAGAGATGATCAGGTCATGCATTCAACTTCCCTGGTTTTACTATGACCTCAAAGTCATATTCCTGAAATAGTAACATCCATCTGCATATTCTTCCTCCTAAGACAACTTCCTACTTGCAAATGCAATCAGATGATCGATGTCTCCTTCTCCGGGTTGTGAGAGTACTACGCCTAATGCAATGGATGATGCATCTACATGGACATGGAAATACTTGTTCCAGTATGGAAATATTAAAATGGGCATGGTGACCAGTCTTTGTTTTAATGTGTCCAACCCCTTTTGGAAGTCCTCATTCCATTAGAACTTGGCTTCCTTCTTCAGTAACTTTTCCATGGGTGTTGTAATATGTGTGTATCCTTTGATCAAATTCTTGTAACAGCCTATATGACCCAAATTTTCTCTTAGTTGTCTGACTGATGTCGGAGGATCCAACTCCAGAATAATTGTAATCTTGGTTGGGTCAACCAATAATCCTTATTTTTATACGACATTTCCTAGTATAATTCCAAACGGTGCGAAAAAGATACATTTCTTCAAGGTCGGAGAAATCTAGCATTGTCTACATCGACCTAACATGAGTCGAAGTAATTCTATATGATCCTGTAGTAGATTGAACATCATCCAATAATCTAAATAAACTTCCAAAAATTTATGGATGAACTCCTTGAATGCTACCACTACCACTCGAGAAAACACCACACGGGCATTCTTCAATCCAAATGGCATCATCGTGTACTAATAACTGCCCCATTCTATCGCAAATGTGGTTTTGTGTATATCTTCTTGTGCAATTTTTATCTTATGGTACCCAGAGAATCCATCTGTAAACTAATACATTTCTTGACCTCCTACATTCTCCAGTACTTCATCCGTGAATGGTGTTGGGAATGGATCATGTAAGCATGCGTCATTCAACTTCCTTAGATCCATGCAGATCCTAATTCCTTCAGTCTTCTTATCTTGCACCACCATTGGGATAATCCACTCAGACTCCTGTAGTAGTTCAATAATTCTTTCATCTAGCATCATTTCTATTTCAACCTTAACCTTCTCCTTGTATCTCGGGTTCATTCTGTAGGGTCTCTGTCATATTGGCTTAGCTCCAGGTTTCAGTGGAATATTCATCTCACCTAAATCGCCTACTATCCCTTTCATCTCGAAGAATGTGGTTGGAAATAAGTCTTGATATTCTCGTAATAAGTATGCCACCTTCTCAATTGTCTCATCATTCTAATAGTCTCCTAATTGCGCAAACTTAGGATTATCCATTGTCCCAATGTCGACTTTATTTGTCTTTATAGGTTGTGTGTGTTGGACAACTGAGAGGGGGGGTGAATCAGTTGTCCATGTGCTTAAACAATTATACACATTTTAAACTCTTCACATAACACTCAATCATGATCACAATGATACAGGGAAGTAAGCACTAGAACATTAAACATCAATCACACACATGAAATACACAGATACAGATATTTCCTGAGGAAACCCATAAAGGGAAAAACCTCTTCTTCTTGATATGATAAGTAATCTTTATTTTCTTTACATTATCATTCTTATGAGCACCAACTCATTGTGAGGCTACCACCTCTGTCTTGCAAGTTGCAACTTGCTGAGAGCACCAACTCTCTGGTTTCTCTAGCACCCACTAGAAGGAAGCACCAACTCCCTGAGTGTTCCAGCACCAACTGGATGGAAGCACCAACTTCCAGTCACACATGCACCAACCTATATAACAGAGAATAGTAGTTCTCCCTTGCACCACCCTGCCATCCTAGTTTTTCTGGATGTAACCAGATGGAAGCTACAACTCCATGTTCTTCAATCACCCACTTGAAACTCTGAGGACACCAATCCTCCCAAGCACCTCCCAACCACCCTAAAATATAAAAACTTCGTTACTGAAACTTATTACAGTGATACAATGTTTATCTATAGCTTACGAGTCTCATCACTATACTACTGCACTGATATGCTATGCCTGCATCAGTGTCTTCTTGCTCGCATTCTTCTTTGAGTTTTTTGTTCTTATGCTTTGTCTCTGGCACGAACACCTTGGACACCTCTTTCTTTATCAAACATGCATTTCTATTCTATGTGCTACACCTCTTCTCTCTCCTTTAGTTGTTGCACACAGTCTGCTTTTACCCGCATGAATCACTCTCAACAGCAACAACCTCCTCTTCTTTTTTCTGCATATATTTATGATCCCAAGTCCTCTATCAGATCATCCAACTAACTCTTCATCCCCTCTGGCATTTACACTAAGTTTTCTCTTCATTCATGGTTGTTATGCCAAGACTCTTTGGCTTCTCTGGAAGCTACAATCTTCGATTCCTTTCCATCTGTCAGTCATCTCTATGATGAGTCTTTATACCACTGACAGATACCTCGAGACTCTTCAGCTTCTCTGGCAGTTTTGTTGCTTGTGAGATCATCATCAGTGCTCGTTATGCTGAGATTCCTTATCCTCTCTAGTAGTCGAGACTTTTCATGTTCTTTGTCAATCACCCTGAAGCCTCTTCAAATTATTTGTGTAGAAACAATCAGTGGTTTCTGGCAGTTCCCCAAATATCCTCCGTGTGCTCATGCTCTTAGCGCCTGTTTCCCTTTCTGGGAAAAATCGCACAGTGGGCACTAGCTCTTCTAGCTAAGCCCCTTCCTTTCACGTGAACACTGGTAGTGACCAAGTGCTTAACCAATAGTCATTCCACGATTTCACATTTCAAGTGATCAACTGTGAGTCACCTTGGTTTTCTCGATTCGTGAAACTCTGAAATGGAGTCTAGCACCGCTATCTCCTTCCCTTATCTTCCACTGATGTGACCACTAGTTGTGACCACAGGCCTACGCCAATAGGCGCTTCATGATTTCACACTTCGGGACATTGCAAGCTTTGTGAATTCGCTCACCTATCTTCTCCAAATTCCCGATCCCTGAATCGACGAATTTCTTGAGACCAGGTCAACGGTCCTCAATTTCCTTGCAATCAACGACTTAGATCGACTTCGTGACTTCGCATTTCACAACTTTGCAAAGCATCTTCCTTTGTACTCCAGATTCCTGAACTCCCAATATCCACGGGTGCCAAATCAAAGTCTCACGCTCCTCAGTGATCCAACGGTCCAGATCTCACTTTCGTGAATTCTGACTTTGTTCTTCGTCGTGCCAAATCAACGGTCCAAAATGCTTCCTCGATCAATGGTTGTGATCAAATCGCGATTTCATGTTTCATGACTTCGCATCTCGTCTCCCTAGACAATCAATGGTCCATTTCTCTCTTCGATCCAACGACTCAGATCATGTCGCGATTTCACATTTCGCAACTTTGGAGGTTAGAGCACCTCCTTCCTCTGACCCTTCAGTCAGCGAAATGTTGATCTCTCGCCACGTGTCCTTCCTGACATATTCTTCCACATGTGTCTTGTTAACATGGTCTACCACATTCACCTCCTGGATCTAATGGCCCATATTAATCCTCGATCCAACGACTTATATCATATCGTGATTTCGCATTTTGTAACTTTGGAAAATAGCTTCCTCTATGCTCCAGATTCCCAAAATCGCGAAACTCCTCATCTGCTACCACGTGTCCTTCGGATCGAATGGTCCACCTAATTTCGGGAATTTGTAAGCACGCTTCATCCTGCACTTAAAGGTCGTGCACGTTCTTCTGGATCCAACGACAGTTGGTTCTCACGCTCAGATCAACGGTTGAGATCTGATCTCCTCATTTGTGCTTCCTCTGGTCACTGAAATCTGATCTAACAACCCACAGCGCTCCTCGATCCACGATTGATAGACCACGTCACTCTTCCTCTTGAGCTTCATTCCTCCCAACTTGGAAGAATTTCTAATTTCCAAAGGCCTCAACCTTTGATCCTTCTGCGAATCCTGATGATTTGGACCTCGTCTACGCTTTTGTAATGCACAAAGTGTTATCTCTTCAAAGCTTTCTCTTTTGTGTCTTCACTGTTGTGTTTTCCATGCACACTCTACCTGTAACCCTGTCAACATCGCTCTGCCAATATCATTGATGTTCTTGTGCCATCGACGTATACTCTGATATTTCCATCAATGAAAAGCACACTCAACCTGTGAATATGCCAACAGTGTGTATGTCATGGATACAAGCTCTGGCCTCTCTATTTCACGTGTTCCTTATGTCTCTAGTACCTGCATATTCCTGGGATCTTCTTCCTTGTATTCTTCATGTGACATTATAGCATTCCAATAGCTTCTAGAACATCATCTTGGCTTTGTGCGCACTGCCTAACGGTACTTCTTCCATCAATTCTTTCTTCAAGAAGATGTTTGTTCGGAAGGCATGCAGTGTTGCATGTATGGAGGGGGATTCATGTTCAAATGTGAATGTAATTTCAAATCTCTGGAGAAATCCTTGTCATTATGTTGTATCCATGCGCATCTCCAATTCTAAATACCAATTCATTAGGATTGTATCCAACGTGTGTATGAATCGATGAATCCACTCTATCTCTAATTCTGATCGCCATAAAGCTCTACATATTTATATGTGACTCTTTGGATCACCCTCTCTTGCGTATTTCTACACACTTTTTTCTTCCTCGGGCCCAAATCATATCTGCATAAGTCTATTGCATTGTGCCCAGTTTTATAACCCTAATTTTCACCAGACATGCTTACCTGGCATCAAGCCATCTCAGATTCCTTCTTTTCCAAAACACTGTTGAACAACTCTTCTTAAAAACCCCTTTTATAAAAACCCATGCGCCCTACTCCATTACTGCAAGCATGTACACGCTAGCTGACCCAAGACAGCCCGCGTGTACCTACAAAAGAACGAAAAAAGGAAAGTTATTGACGGAACACACAGCTTTGGGTAAGTTAACTAAACCTTTCGGCCATGCATGGCCAGTCACTCGACCAAATACCTAGCTTCTTCTAGCCTATAAAAGAAGGGTTAGGGGTCCCATTTGAAGGAGGAAAATCATAGTAAAGAAACTATACCTGATTGAGCATTCCCTTTGTCCCAACCTTTAGCCATCCTTGTGTAAAGAGAAGTATAGAGAAAAGCAGTTGGAAGACAGTGAAAGAAGAGCCCAGGACCAGGATCGAGGAGTAGTAGCCGACTTTATCATTGTAAGGTATCATTGTGAAGTTAATAAAAGAATTGTTTTTCCCGTCCTGCCATATGAGATTGTCATTATTTGGATATCGATTGCTCCATTGATTAAATCTCTAACCCATTAGTTCATAGATCAAATGCATGTGGATTTATTTTTTTGTCTTTTGTGAATGCAGGTCAGCATTGGGAGGAGAGTTGCAGTCAAAGAACGACCAAGCGCAAAAAGGGATCGACATCAAACACAAAAAATAAGGTACGTCAACTTAATCTCTTGAGCCTTGTATTTATATATGAGTAATGGGGGTTCAGGCATGGGATGATGCTAAAAAGTAAGAATCTTTAGGTCATTTATGCATGCATGATAAAACCCTTAGTACTAGTCCATAGGAGGGATTTCCCACCCACAACACCCAGTCCTTCATTCCCTTTATGTGCATGGCCCACCATCTATTTGGGATTTTTTTTAAGACGATGTCCAATGAAAAAAGCCTATGTTTTTCATGTACCTATAACTCAAATGCTTTTATAAACATATCAATCTCAATTAATCCAACGTACCTAGGTGGGTCACATAGCTATGTGCCAATCCAATGAAAGGACAGGTTTATATGTGCACATCATCTAGTTGACACTTCATGCATCTTGTGCTGCCAATTCTCTATACCAGCCTCTGAATCTGATGCGCATGAATTGATACTTCTCAAACTTAGCACAACATTCGTTGTTGGCTTGACATAATCCTCCATCCATGTAGTCAGATTATATAAATTGTCCATGTCATTTCCTCTTACTAACTCTGTGTATATATTGCCTTATGATGGGTCCAAAGGTACAGTAACCTTTAGATCCCCAACCTCGAAGATCATCTCCCTTATTTTAAATTTAATAATTTCTTGGTTATCAACCGCCCATTCCAATCCCATTAAGGCTATATATGGTTGACTATCATCTACAATCTTAATAACTTCAAAGTCTACCATGTTGCGCACCACATCTATGTTCACATGTACTCTTGTTAGTTTCCCAATCGGGACTATCTTATGTTGATTCGTGAGACTTAACTAAATAGGGGACCATATTATCTCAAGTTCTCCCATCATATCCCATGTCTTCTTAGGTAGTACATTCACATCTGATACTAAGTATAGAATAACATTATCCACATCATACTCCCCAATCTATGCATTAAACATGAATTCATCGTTGGTTCTCTTCCTATGCAGTACTTGATTTACCATTCTTTGTGTAACAAGGGTATCTCTTCCTACGCAGTACCTGATTTACCATTCTCTGTCTGACAAGGGTGTCCCTTCCTTTTTCATAGTGATCAATCATGTTATATAATATACAGATCATGGTTATATCCTTCATCAGTTCTACACAACTCTTTAAGAATTCGGTTAGTGTACTTACTTGCACACTTGACTTTTCATGTGCCACTAGGTATTTTATATGAGGCAATGATGATGTTGAAACTCCCCCATGTGGTCCAAGTATTTCCTTTCGTGTGCTCTGATATGTCTCTTTTTCTTGTTGAGGATTGAATGATGGCATAGGCCATGCTGACTTTCTTACCCACTGCTCTGTTTGGTTTCCTTTAGTTTCCATATCCACGCCTATCCAGGCTACTCCCTGTGTAACAACTGTGATTTTTGGTCCTTCACTGCGTCTTTTGACTAATATCATCTGCACATTCTGATTCTGATGTTGATTCTGGTTTGGGTTGCCTCTAGCTTGCCATTTTGCAACTAGTAGGGGACAATCCTTCGTTAGTGATCTAGTGCTCTGCAATATGTACACGTGGTACACGGGTTATAGCAATCTCGGGCCAAGTGTCCAAGTTGATTACAGTTATAATAGATAATCGGTCCTCATCCTAAAATACCACAATTCCTTATACCTCGGCCTCTACCAAAATTTGCTATGTTCCCCTAATTAAAACCTCTCTCACTGTTATACTGTGTGTTATTCCCATATGTGTCAGTATTCTCTTCCTAGATCTTGTACATATCTGATGTGCGCTCTCTTAGTAAGTCGAATGTGTGACAGTCCTTCTCTTCATGCCCTATCAATTTGCAAAAATTTCAAAACAAATGCTTTGGAGTACTCTGATATTTCTGGAGTAATGGACACTTAGTGAGATGATGGCCCCATTTCTTACAGATCTCACAGTATCCTCCTTCGGGTAGTGGATTCGGTGCTCCAGTTTCCAAATACTACATGAATGATAGGCATTTGTCCTTGTGATGACCTTCCATCCTGCAATTTGTACACCAAATTGTTCTCATTTTTTCCTTCCCTTGATAAGCTCGACCAACTAGATTGTTAATGCAGCCAACTGCGTCCGAACCTATGTCATTCCTCCCATGTCTCCTACTGGCGATGCCTCTAGTTTCATTGCAATCTCTAGCACCTTGGGATGTGACGTAACCTTCTATTGAATCAGGGGCCTCCGAATGTGTGGTAGAATTTAAGAAATAAACCACTCTTGATGTTGTTGATCCGTAATTTGGAACATCAATCTCCCCATTACATCTTTAAAGTGCTAATCAAAATCCCATACAGACTATGTTTGTACCTGTTTGATCTCTTTTAGCTCGGTGATGTACTACGACTTTGATTTTGGATTTTTGAACTCCTTTAATAGCGCTTTATTTATCTATGTCAAGGTCCTGGCATGTCCTATAGGCGTAATGCTCTATAACTTCATATACCATACCAACACCCAACCTCTAAATGTCATTGCTAACTGTGCAATTTTTATGACATCATCTTGTATGTTTTTAGTGGCCCAAATGGTTTCACAGACAAACAAATGTTGTTATGGATCCTCTGATCCTACTCCCTTGAATTTAGGAAGTCTAAGTGTATTATCTATTCCCACCATGTTGGTTTGTGTATTCCTTCCTCTTGGTGATGTTGGTGGACTATGATTTTGACTCTGCGTGCTACTACTACTACTATTATCACTACTACTACTATGTACTCCTTGACTAACTATGATAGCTTTTGACAAGTCTTCAACTGTTATCTTTGATTGTGGTGACGCAAATGGGGTCATGGATTCAACACAGGATCATGTCTGAGTAGGACTTACAAGTTCCTCTATTACTAGACTGGCCTGAGACTCTTCTTCTTTTCCTCCTACATATGGTATTTCCTTGATTCAGACTTGTGCGCAAGGTTCACTTTCTTTTAGATCATTGTGTTGCTCTTCTCTCCCCACCCCAGTCTATTGCCTCTTATACCTTCTTCCTTCATTCAACTCTCCAAAATCGTACTCTTCCACTCGTATGTTTCCTTCTTGCATATTCATTCTCTTCCTTTCGCGTTCATTGCTTCCTTCTCTTAGACGATTCCCATGTCATCCTCTAGCTCCCCCTATGTGCATGAAGCCCCCTTTAGTCGTTGGAATTCATAATAATCACATGTTTTTCACATAACAACATCTTTATCCATGTATTTAATGATTTCAAGAACCTTCCGTGCAAACTTTTGAAAAAAATTATTTATGCAACACTGTATGAGTGAATGCAATCTATTGCAAATTCTGTAACATAACCTCCTAATACACTATCTAACCAAAAATAAATTGCTCGAGTAGTTGGGTTACTTACCGAATTCAGTGGTTTTACCAATTTAGGAGTCCAATTCTCTGGTGCTACAACACTAAACCTTCATGTCTTCTCAACCAATATTTCTAGCCATTCCGTCAGAATTTATGGGAATTCGCCAAAGAAAATTTCATGTAGGTCCATGAACACATACTTTTGCATCCATTTCTTATCACTCATCTGAGGGTTCTTATTCTCTTTTCACATGAATCCTTGTTCTTTTCATTCCAACCAGTCTTTGATTTCCTTCTTAGTCAGCCTCCAAAACATTCCCTTAATTGCAATTTCTCGGTCCTAGAAATAGAACCATTTGTTGTGATAAATTGGTCTGCACATGGGTTGTAAGAACCAAGATTCAATTAAACTGTGACCAACAAACCCTCAAGACACCGGACCTTTCGGAATCACCTTCTCGCACATATGAAGTCTCACCCGAGGTATCTATTGGGACTGCAAGAACCATGTTTTTGCAGCAGTAAGGGAAAGGGAGGCGGATGCGTGAATCATTGTTCCTTATTCTAGCTTATGTATGCTCTTGATTATTACATCCATACATGAATATTGCATCCTAACCAATCCATACACTAAATATAGTCTACGAAGTATAAAAAAATCATTCATAACCACACATAAACAATTAAAGAACATAATATGCAAGATTGTCTCTCAAACTCTATCTTTATTCATCGTATCCATTGATTGCATTCATGATTCTTACATAATTTCAACCTTTATGGATTCTATCCACTTTCTCTAGTCCACTAGCTCTCTCGCTCTATATTTATCGCTACCTCTCTTTTTACCCCATCCATTACATATTTATACCCCAAATCTAGGGTTTAAATTCTTATTCTTATCTATCCCAAAATATCCCATTACAATGCATGGCATGGCCAACTTCAGTTAACGGGTAGTTTTCCTTCTTTTACTTCTCATTCTTTATACATCTTTTCTAATGTTCTTCTATTTCTGGGAAGTTGTGATGTCCTCCTTTGCACTTCCTCCTCTCGCTCGCTTTCTTTATCCTTATGTTTGTGCGTTGTCTTCGTCCTGCACATTGTCCCTCCTTCTATGCCCTTTTGTTTGCTTCCTTCCTTCTGTGTGATTTCTTCCTTCTACGCCCTTTCTTCGTATTTAGGTTTTTCTCCAAAATTATATCCAAAACTACCTTTCCAACACCTCCATAGTTGTGATATCCCCTCTTTTCTTTATCAAATTGAATTGTTTGAATCTTTGGGATTAATCATATCTCTATAGCAAAGGGAAATTGATGTTTTGGTAAGATGTCACATGTGAATTCTATTGTTAAAAAGTTCATTATTTTCAAGTGTGAAAAGGACTTGCTTGTGACAAGAAATATTGAGAACTTATGGGTTTGTGGAATGTTTCATGTGATTGAATTTAAAAATTCGTTTTGATTAAGCATCCCCATTAACCCATTTTTCTAGATTTTTGCAGGTAACAATTGGATTGGAGGATTGTGTTTCTAATTTTTTCCACTAGATTATCAATTCTCATAATCCTGCTTGTTCTTCCCTTCAAATATTTACCCCGTGAATCTTTTTATTGGGCGTTACTTTAAATGGTTAACCTTCATTGCCTAATTCTTACTCTTGTTTACTTTCCAAGGATTCGCTAAAAATGTTTTCACTAATAATGCTCATGATTTATATTATGTTGTTGGCCTATCCTTCAATATCAATTCCTCCCATAACGACCAACTGAGTGCACTCTTGATTTTTTTCTTAGGTTAGTATAACCACTTAATTTATTTTAATTTGTACATAATTTCACATCCTTCTTTTCTTAATTTTTCAATCATGGCAATGGATTTTACTCTTTTGTACCATTAGGGATGAATGATAAAATCAATGAAATGATCTAGATTAATAATCGAACAGGCGATGAGTATCTTGAACAATATCGATGAAATTTCTAAGTTTGAAAAACTAACATCTTCAAAATCTTATTCCATCGAGATCATATCCATGACAATAAGCTAAATGGAGTGTGAATTCTTGAATTCATTCAATGTTTCTAGCCTTGAACATTTCAGGAAATTTCAATTGATTACCAACATGAAAGGTTCAAATTTATTAATTTGATATCATTTTGCTCAAATAATTGTTCCTCATATTCTTGCTTATTTTTATTTCGAGATTATGTACTCAATCTTGAAAATCATTCTTTTTGGGTTTTAGTGTATATGGAAAATGAACTTGTTGAAATTTTTTCTCTTATTTCAATTATTGGAGCCGCACTGTAAGTATTTTTCATGCATAACACCTACACTTTGTTGTTGTCCAAGATGTATCCCATGTTACCTTGATTCCTTCTTGTTTTATTTAATATTTTTTATATTTTATTTTTTCTTTTAGTTTGATATGAAGATTGACATTTTTTTAGTTTTGGGTTTCTTTTAGTTTAATTATATTTTCTTTCAGTTTTAGCACATGCTTTATGCTTGTACATTTTCTTCCATATTTTGATTTGGATTCAAGTATGTTCCTTGAGCTTATTTGACTTCTTAGTCTGCCTTGAGGGTTACTCTTTCAATTTGAGTGAGGGGATGGTCTAATTATGGTCACATACTAAAGAAATTTTACAAGTCAGGAGATGCATGGCTCACTCTATGTGAATGAACATTCATGAAGTTCTTATTTGTAGGTATGGACGGATAGTTGTGGTGGAACACATGTGCTTATTGAACATACCATGATAATATATAAGTATAGGAAAGTGTCTATCTATTTTTTTCTTTGAGCTCCATCCACTTCATATTAATAAGATGGCTCATATTATTTTTTGGGGAGACAAATGTGTTAAACTTAAATGCATAGCATCTACTTGGAAAATCAAAGCAACTCTTGTATCACCCTATTTCTGTAACACCCTATGTGCATATGCATATCAATATATAAATATAAAAGGGTGAGCATATTTTGAAATTAAAGGAATTTAAAGGCACTATTGATAGTGTGGGAAGTAAAAGTAAACCCATCAGGGCTATGGGCGTTCGCTGGTAGCGGGGCTATGCTTATATGGTACCAAGGCAACTTCATCGGGGCTATGGACACTCACTGGCAGTCGAGCAACGCTGGGAAAAGAGAGATGAGGAACATACTTATGTAAATGCTAGCTTGTTATAAAAAGTGTAAACCCATGGTTAAACCAAAGCCAATCTAAAGTATTTAGCCAGTTAAAGAATTTACCTCACTAATTGTCTCTTTGAAAAAGGTGTGTTATATTACAAGTACTTGAAATATTGGATTATATATTTTAGAAACTTGGCATCATTGTGGTACCCATGATTATTGGAAAGTTGTATGTAGTTTGTTGAGCTTATATTTAAAATTCAAATATGAAGTAAAGAACCTAGACTTCTATTGATAGAGATAAATAGTTCTTCTAGTGTGTCTCCATTTGTTGTGGCCACAACAACCCCCCTTTACTTTTTCTCTCACAAGTGAAAGGAAAGGGGAACCCTACTAAAATTTGAACACTAATGCCTAATCCTCTACTACTATGAGCCTAATGTTTATTCTTCATCTACTTTGAGGGAGTTGGGGGTTTGGTCTTTGTTGATGATTGTATTTATGGAGGTTTCTTAATCCTTGTGATCTTATGCTTCTTTTCTTATGATGCTTCGTTGACATTTGTATGATGAAATTGACAAGTTATCTTTGGGACCTCGTGCATATCTCGAAGTATTTGATGATCGTATATGGTTGTAGAGATTGAAGTTCTATTGTATGCCTTGAATGAGTTTTCTCTTGGGGATTTTTGAATGGATGACTAAAATGAAGAACATGTTTGCATTTTGCATCCTCTTTATCGCATGTTGTACCCAATGCCTTCATCTTTATGCTCTTATATATTGATCATATTCTTTGGTTTCACTCTTAACTTGAATGACAAAATCACTAATCCTTATTTTGAGTTTGAGACTTGGCATGTGTAGTTTTCAGGAAACTTATCTACAGCCAACCATGATTATCTTTGAACAAGACCAACACGCATTCATAAGTTTGATTGAAGGCAAGGAATGTAATGTTTATGGTATAATGGCACTTGTCTTCTTAATCGCATAATTGATCATGCATGTGGGGGAATCACTTGATCTTATTCCTCTTTCCTAAACCTCTCTCTATCT
>SNQJ01S0161366.1:0-21597 GCA_010110895.2 Picea sitchensis | reverse complement strand
GATCAAATGAAAAGAGATGGGGGGAATAAATCCACCGGAAAAAGGGAAAAGGGGGGGACTTAAGTCTTAGGGAATATTTTATTAATATCTTCGGAAAAGTGTATGTTATTTATAATTATTTTATCCTAATTTCCTGAGTGTAGGGAATGAGTCACCAAGTGGCGTAAGCTACTTATGAAGGTAATAGATGTTGAGTTTAAGGCATGGAATATATATTTCTGGCCTTAGTGTATTTTGGAGGAGGTTAGTCATTTTCTCATGAGAAGAAGGGGTTGAACTATCTGGAAAATTTGACTATTACCTTATCTGCAGAGAAAATCCTGTAAGTGTTTTATATATTGTAACCAGAGTTTTTACTATCATAGAGGTGAGTTGTTAGGATCGTGAGGACTCTTTCTAGGTGAGATATTTTCTATCGAATATGTAGGTTGTCAGGCCCATGAGCAATCTCTCCAGATGAGAGTTTTGCTGAGAATTGTTCCTTGCTGCGCTGGGCATTAGTCACAGGGATCGAAGAATTCTTGTTCGGCCTATTGCTGGTAACCCTAGAAGGGAAGTGGGGTAGCCGATGGAATTTTTAGTAGAGAAGGGGCACACTTCCTTAGGTGCAACAAGTGCATGGGGATTGAGATACTGTAGGCTAGTTGCAATAGAGGGCACCTTGGACTGAGAAATTTTGTTGAGAATTAGACCTTAGCCTGTCACTAGGAACCCTTTTTTCCTAGTGGAGTTAAGTCCCATCTCGGGGCTGACCTATTGCTGAAATATTATGAGAAATATAATCTATGGCTGAGAGGAACGTCTAAATTCTGCACGCAGTTGGTGACTTTCATAAGAGATAAGTATTCTTTATGTGATTGTCTCGTTTAATGTGTGCTTATTTATATATGTTTGACATGGGTTAATTCTTGTATGTTGTCACATATAAGTAATTGTTGTTATTTTGTATTATGCTGCTTGCAGATGTAAGTATGGTGCTTATAGCCTGTATTTGTAGACTTGCTTGAAAGTGACAATTATTGATAGTATTTACTGTTAAGTTAACTTTATGATTTTGGTCATGATTCTCTGAGGTAGGATTTGAATGGTTGTGTGTGAAGGAAAGTACTCGTGTGCACAAGAGGCTGTAATTCGTTTGTGCGTTCAGGGAATTAGGCCCCGTTCACAAGGAAAAGTCAGAATTGGTGTGTGACACTAGGATGGTTTCCCACACAGTAGTGTTGTATGATCAATATGCTTGTGAGCAATAGTTTTTAATTACTTCCATTGTTATAAGATGTATGACACGACTTAACTTGAGTTTGAGCACATTACTACTCAGACTAGTGTGTAGTATAGAATCTGCGCAATGGAATTTTGGAGTAGCATTGTTCAATAGTAAGGGTGATGTTTGGTTTCAAAGTGACAAAAGTTGATATTGTGTGATGTGGCCTAGCTTGGGAGGCTAGGGACGTTACAAATTGGCACTAAAAATCAAGGATAAATTAGCATGCAATGCAAGTAGAAAGAATTTGGTAGAGCACAAGGAATTCAAAGTAGAGGCATATGATGTATTTAGACACAAAAGGTAGATGACGTGTGTTACAAATGAGAAAACTATATCCTCTAACTAGGGTGAAATCACAATAGAATGGAAATAGAATATAATAATATTTATTTCTTCTATATTGGCCTACGCTAATTCAGAAATAAATACCATGGTAGTTAGAGGACATACTTGGTAAATTGACAGTTGGCGACGTGATGCATGAACCATCCTCGCTTCAATCCTCTTTCTCCTTCCACATAATTCACAACCTGCAAACATAGAACATGAAACCTTCCTCAAAATGAAATGGAAAAATAAATGAATTATGAACTAACAAACTAACTAACTACAGTCTTGTGCATTAGTACCAACACTAGAAATTGAACATTAAACATGAGAATACATGTACATAGTATCTATGGGGAAGAAGAGAGATATCCATTTTTATAAATAAAAGAAATATTACAGTGTGTTATACTCGACTTTTGCTGCTAGTACCGCCTATAACTGTTGTTTGGATTCCTCCTGCCCCAATCCACTCAATATTGCTTGATCTCTAGTGTTCCACTTTGCATGAAGAAGAGAAAGGCAAGGATGTCTTAGATATCTATATTAGAAGGTGGGAGATCGAAGATACTAAGAATGGAAATGCTCAGGGAGATGTTGGTCAAAAAATAGTGGGGATAAAATAATATGATTAATAGGGATCAGATGATAACTCTAGTATCACAGGGCTTAGTGTCCCTAGTATCCTCCTTTGCGGTCTTATTCATACCATATAAATATGGTTAAAATTGTTTATCATGGGAATTATGAAGTCATGGAATTATTTTTACCATAAATCCATGCGGGATAGTGTAATTTTATGATTTTATATTTTTTTATTCACTTTTGAAGACACTCACTCCTTTCTTGAAGGGAACAAGTGAGTACTTTCTCTCTTAGTGAAGGAAACCAGTGAGTATATCCAAAGAAGAGATATTTTGTAGAGTTGTGAGTGGATTCAGTCAGCCAAACTAAAGCATAGAATGCATGAGGGACAATAAGGTGCATCTTAGCTGAATGAGGTGACTAAAGATGATATATCAAAGTGCACCATGAGAAGGCATACAATTCAGAGGATAATTTCATGATAGGTAAAGGTAGATGTAGATGTCATAGATTCTTTAGAGGATGAAGAAAAATATATGGTAGTAATTGATGATATATATGTTGATATACATGAAATTCCAAAGGATACTTGTCATTTGAGTGTCCACATTAAGATAATCCATGTGGAATTGGAGAAAGGATTACACAACAATAAAATTCAAACAAGAGAAAGACATTTGTAACAACAATAGAACAAATTTTTTTTGATGACACCACAAAGAATCATGATTGTGTACCTACAAACCACTACCACTAATATATATATATATATATATTTATTTATATATTTATTTATCCCTTTACACAATTTTAGGTATTCATGTAAGGGAGAAATATGACCCTTGACATCAAATCTAGATTTCTATCCCCCACTAGAGACCAATAGGGGGTGAAAATAAAACACACCCCTATGAAAAATTAAATTAGCAAAAATAAAATAGGGAGCCAACAAATAGGGGAATAACTTTGCTAAGATGCAACCATCCCTTTTACCATTTATGAACAACACCACAATCTACATCCAACAAAAATAAAATAGGCCTATCTCGATATAATAAATGAAAAGCAAGGTTAGGATTCTACCATAGGCATATAAAATTAAAGACAACAATCACTATGCATGGTAGCATGGGAGGGAAATAGACAACATCCAAAGAGTCCTTGAGAACATAATCTCAACCAAGGAACCTTCCACCAAAATAACACCACAAATCCACTGAAAGCATAACCACATATGAAATAGGAGGAAACACCATACATTTAGGAACCCCCGAAATGTAGTCCAACCAAGTAATTCATTGCCAAAAATATAATCCAAAAGGACAGGCAAGGGAATGTGCACTCCAACATAGATTTGAAACCATCCTACTACCACAAATCAAGTCTAGTAGAAGAGACAATACAAGAAACAAATACGAAACCTTTCAACCAATCCATAAAACCAAATCCAAGCTATTATCTAGGTTCCATATCTACACTCTCCTCCCTAGAACAACCGCCTTCTTTCTTTGTCCAACTACCAATAAACTTATTTCATATGATGGGTGAAACCCTAGTAGCATTTGAGGTAGTGGATACTATGGGCATAAGAATGTGGAAAGCACCACTCCTCCTTGTTATCACCTTAATTTCACCTATTAGTGACACTTAGGTGATTATCTATAGAAGCATCACTAGTTGACAATGATGCATTATAATAACACTACCTCATGGCTACGCAAACACCCTATTAAGCTAGATTAACCATAAAAGTGGTTATTTATTCAGTTGCACAACCATCCTTTCATTTAAGCATGCAAGAAATCCTAGTTGCACTGTTAGGATATTTAGACACTTAGGAGTTAGTTAAGATCTACTTGGTCTAATATGTCGTTAGGTAAAAGTGTGTTTCTTTAGTATGCATTAGTATGCAATATGTCGTTAGGTAAAAGTGTGTTTTAGCATGCATTAGTATGCATTTGTAGTTGAAATCCGACGGTCATTATATGTTCTCGACATAGAGTGATCCGACGCCATACTCTGACACTTTAACGCCATTGATCCTGGTTTAACAATCTCATTATCCATGATCTCTCACGAAGAGCGATGAGTGGCCATTTCGCTTCGATGATCTGACAGAGAAACCCCTTGTAAATCTCTAATCTTTTCTTTGCATTAATAAATCGCCTGCAGTCAAGGCTTGGGCCATGGATGTTTCCCCAGAGGTCACCATGAAAACATTTCCAGCAGGTTGATCTTTGATCAGTTGGTGAGTGGTTAATTGAAGGCGTTCATTCGTCCTCGTTGGAATACCTGTGTTGTCGAATATGGTACCGGCCCCGCTTGAAGACCAGCCCCAGAGATCGAGATCAAGAAGCCGAAGCTGTCTTCATCTCCATTTTCTGGCATTTATACTACTTTTGGCTGAAAGGACTGTTCCATTTATCCGAGCACACTTTTCACAGGAACACTTTCGCTTCACTCAGTGTTGCTCGCTTGCCCAAGATACCACCCACATTACAGCCAATCCGAGGAGGTATAAAGTCGGAATACGCATTTTAAATTTTCATAAAGCCTTTGATCTTTATTCTCGGTTTGTATTTTTATTTCCGCTACTCTTTCTTTAGATTCATGTGATGCTTCGCCCCGCCGCCTTCTGTATGATCTCGGCAAAATCAGAAACAGAGAAAGGTGCATCTTCCGCGCAAGCTAACCGAGATCTAACCCCTTGTTGTCAAAAACAATATTTTTTTTGTGTGTGTTTAAAAAAAAAAAAAAAAAAAACAACAACAAATAACAACAACAACAACAACAACAACAATCCTCCTTCTGAACATTACACATGTTTTGCTAGACTAGTTGGTTAAAACTTCCCTTATTAAGTGGGTGAGGTCTTGAGTTCGCTCACAAAGTGATCCCCACTTCTTATAAAAGTGGGTCACTCAGCAAAAGTAGCTTACACCATCACGTGGTTATTTGTTTACCGTTTATGCCTTTTCTTTTAAAAGGGCATAACTCTCACATCGAAGTCCGGCTGCTGCCGCTTTTAAACCGCAGACAACTGGTGATCTTTCCATCTAGATCATTATTCTGTGGGTTTTAAATCCGCATTATCTACATATTTCATATGACTTCTACAAGTACCTGGCCATATTTACCCACGACAACTACTTCCAATGGAGATCCCATATGAAGATTTATTAAGAAGTAAAGGACCTGATCGGATTACCATGGGAAATGTAAGAATCCCCAATCGAAGGATGATAAGAAATCCAAAATGGAATAATAGAATGATCGGACTAATTGGAATGTCCATCTCTCCCCGATCTAAGGTACCATCTCCAAGGAGTTGATGACCAAGAAGCTTGGGACAAGATTGAACTGTGTTTGGTAAACCCAATATTACTCGAGCACAACAGCTAGAAAATCAAATAATGACCTTAAGTCCAAGTGGATTTTTCTTGGCTCTGAGACTATTCATCTAAGTTTAAAACACTTATTCTTTTGTGTATAGAATGCACAAAAATGAAGGAACTGCTGCATTTTTCTTATTCTTCTTTCAAGCTTGTGACAAGTGCATATTCTTGTTTTTCTACCTTACGCTAAAAAGAGGTTCTAGGGGAAGATTATGTAGAACCCATTCTTGAGTCATTTTGTACTTCTTGGATTAGAGAGGAAGATAAGTTTCTACAACTTGGAGGATCAAAACGGCAGATACCTCAAACAAAGCCTTAGTTGCCTGCCAGAAGATAAACCCAAGTATCCCAAGAAGCAAAAATCCTCGCCACAACAACAAACGTTCCTATATCCCAAACCTGCTCATATAGCTTCAACTCCTAATGGTGACAAAGGATCAAATATAAAAGAATACTAACAAACATTGCAACTTTTGTAATAAAGATGTATTGTCATGATGAGTCCAGATGTTTCAAGAAGATTATGTACTTTTAGAAGCAAATACGTATGAAGAAGCACAACATCGTGATGACTCTTCTCTTCTCATGGACATGCACCTTCGGCTCAAGGTTTTTCCTTCAATACACCCTTCTACTACTCTCTTCTTCCCCATGAGTGGCTTATTGATTCAGAGCATCTTATCATGGCTGGAAGATAAAGCCATATTTTTTGGTCTAATGAATGTAACACCAAGCAAAATACTTGTTGGTGATGATAGACTTTAAAGCTGTAGGATTCGAACAATTCGTGTACAAATGGTCATTTCCAATGATGTATTTATGTGTTCCGTGATCTTTCTTTAACCTTCTACTGTAAGATATCAAATCACTCATCTCGTGTGAAGGTAAACCGCCGAAGCCACCACCTCAATTGGTGTTGTAATCAAGGATCTAAAGATCCTAAACATGTTCTTTTGCAACCGGAATCGGCCGATGATATTACTGTGTTGTACAAGTTTGACAACTTTGGGTCATTAGCTTTTTCATCGGGCTTTGTTGCTCATAGCGATGACTTGAGTGTAATCCCTGGCATGAGCAGCTAATATCTAAACTATCGCTTCATTGCAACAACTATGTAATCACAGATGGCAGGATTGGTCTTCCTCTGTTTCATGCAGATGGTGTGTGTGTCGTTGTGTTCTCGCAAACATCATCAGGACAATTTAGACAAACGTTCTCGGCACTTCTGTCCTTTGGGTGTATTGTTCAGCTGATTTGTAGGTAATCCCTTTCTCCTTCCTTTTTCTGGTAAGTATTTAACTTTCATTGATGATTCTTCAGACGCATTTGGTTTAATACTTCTTAAACTCAAAAGTTGCTTTTGATTGCTTAGCTCTACAAGGCCCTTTGTAGAAAGTTAAACTGATGCATCAAATTCAAAGGTTAAGAAATGATAATGGAGGTGAATATGTGAACAATAATTTACAAGTTAACGACTACATTGTACATCCAAATGCAACACAATCGGTTCTTATTATACACCACAACAAAATGGTGTTGCCGAGAGAAAGAACTCAAGACATTAAAAGAAATGGCTAATTGTGGCTGATCCAATCTATGGATTAAGTCTACAGATATTGGGCGTATAATCAACTGCAAATATATATATCTCAACTGCGACTTGCCAAAGGCTCTAAAATATAACACCCTAAGAAGTTTGACTAAAATTAAACCAGATATAAGTCACTTCCGCGTATTTAAGAGGCATGGGCTCACATTCCTGGATGAGAAACTGAAAGCATTGCGCCTTAATAGTGAGAAGTGTATATTTTTTTTGGTTATTCCTAAGATGTCAAAGGTTATAGACTTCTCACCCACATTGTAATGAAATTATTCTTAGAAGAGAGTTAAATTTGATGAAAATCTTGGTCATATGAAGCCTAATTCAAGTAAAGCCTCTTGGTTCTATGAGCCATTTCGCAAATGTGCCTTTGTTCCTATTCTCGATTCTTCTTCAGATTATGAAAGAGAGGATGAAAATCCACCTCTGCCTGTCGACATTCCTCCAAATGATTCCTTTGAACCTGAACATGCACTAGTTCCACCGCTTCCTATATGGTTTTTTTCAACATGAGAAGAAGTTGTTTATCTTGTTGGTGATCCTTCAGACGACTCACGGACATCGCTCTCATACCTGAGTTCCTTCTTTTGGCTCAAGTTTCGTGAAAATCATGATCCAGACATTTGCAGCCTGTGTCATCCAGATTGGGATACAATACTGAATGAGGAGTATCGTTCTTTTAATGGAAAACGATACTTGATTCTGCACTTTCCAAAAGGGAAGAAAACTTGTTAGATGCAATGGTATACCAACTAAGTATGCATCGATGGAAGTATTGAGTTATTGCCAGCTCGGACATAAAGGATTTTCTCCTAAGTTCAGGTTGCATTGACTATAATGAAACCTTTGCCCTGTGAGCTAAAAATGGTATCAGAATTCCATCCGTCTTGTTCTTGCCCTCGCCGCCTCACATAAATGGGAGGTCCATCGATGGATGTTAAATCGTATTTCCCGATGAAAGCATGATTTGAAAGAAGAAGAAATCTACATGGAACAACCTCCGGTTATGTCCAAAATGACTTAGCCTTGTTTGTCACCTCAAGAAAGTTCTTTATGGTCTCAAGCAAGCTCCCCGGAAGCTTGGTATGCCAAAATGGATAGCTTTCTTATTGCCACCGGATTCTCTAGGTGCCATTCTTGATCCTAATGTCTATACCAAGAAAGTAGTGGTATTTCATCTCATAATCCTTGTCCTATGTTGATGACCTTATCCTCAAAGGTAGTGACTCAAATTCTAAACCATGTGAAACCAAAATTTTAAAAGAAATTTGAAATGACAGACTCTAGTTTTTGCACTATTTGGCCTCCAAGTTTTGCAACTAATGAAGGAATTTTTCTTTCTCCCAGCCTACATGCTTGTGACCTTCTTCGTCAGTTTACATGGACGATTGTAAACCACCACCTTCTCCCTTCCAATCTAGATCAAACTTGCTACCACATGTACTACACCCAAAATAGATGCCACTTTATATTGTTAGTTAGTTTGTATCCTCTTATACTTGACTCATACCCGCCCCGATCTTTCCTTTGTCGTTGGTCTCAAGCCGTCTCGACATATGCAAACACCCTTGCATGAAAGCTACTGGGAGCAACAAAAGGATACTATTATGTTCGGTGGTATCGTCAGCTTTTGGGATACCATACCGTAATTCCTTTATTGGTTGGTTTCACCTGACGATTAGTCAGCTTGATGACGGAAGTCTACCTGCGGTTATGTTTTCAAAATTCTAAGTTCAGGACTCCATTACTTAGTCAGAAGAACAATGTGCCTTTTGCACCTCTCAACAGAAGCAGAAAGTACCTGAGTAAATGGCGCAGGGGTCGTGAAGTTTCTCCCTGTGGCTTCGAGTAGATCCTTTCAGAAGCCATCTCAAGACTGATCCCAATTCTGTGACTTCGGTATTAATCAAAGTGCTTACTGTTTACAAAGACCCAACACGATCAGCGAACAAACACATCGAAGTACATGCATTCACTAAAAGCCCATCTATGATCACTGTTATTGAAGTAAGTTCTTTTTGCCTTCCTACAAGATCAAGTTGCTATATTTTCACAGTTCTATGGTTTAAGCTTTCCAAACTTCATCTAGTGCTGGGAGTCTTCAGAAGTCATTAAGGGGATAGGCTCCCCAATGCCTCCTCCTTCCTTCCTATTGTGTCATTATTGTAAATCCTTTCAATCCCATCCCAAGTTGTTCTTATGGGGATGTTAGATATTTAGACACTTAGGATAGTTAAGATCTACTTGGTCTAGCGGCAATGTTAAAGTGTGTTTCTTTAGTATGCATTAGCATGCATTTTTAGTTAGAACCACGTCACATATGTTCCCGACATAGATGGATCCGACGGTTCATACTTCCCATCTTAATGGCCATTGATCCATGGTTTAACACCCTATTGGTCCAAGGATCTCAGTTTAAAGAGCATGGAGGGTCATTTGTCAGATGATCGACAGGAGAAACCCTCTTGTAAAGTCTCTCAGAATCTTTTTCTTTGCATTAATAAACCGCCCCCAGCAGTCAGCTGCTATTAATGGATGTTTCCCCAGAATACCATGAAAAACATCGGCAGTTGATCTTGATCCAGGAGGGTTACCGGTTTTTCCCCGTAGGGGTTTTACCACGTGAAAACATCGGTGTGTTGATCTTTGATCTGGTTATGTGAGTGGTTACTGAAGGTGTTCGTCCTCTGTTGGAATACCTGTGTTGTCGAACATGCACAACCATCCTTTCATTTAAGCATGTGAGAAATCCTTAGATACCCAAGTAAGTCTTACAGGAAATCCCTTGATACCTATTGTAGGGAATTCACTTATATCACTAGATATAGGATTCCTTGATGAGAGGGTTGGAATCTCACTACAAACAACTGATAGAACACTATCTAATTTCCCTATATCAACATCTCATATCAAGATATTCAAAAGAATGATGAGAGAGGCATACCTTTTTAACATTGGTTGATGTAGATCCAAGTGAGTAGTTGTGATATAAGATAGCTCTATCTCCAAATTTCTCTTTAGATCTACACACAATCAAGCAACCAAACCTTTCTCCAATCCAACATATGCATTTCAATGAAGATATTAATCTAAATTGATTTTGAGTTAAACAATCAAATACTAATTCTTGAATTTCAATAAAACAAGCATTCACAAGAACAATAACAAGGAATTGTGGGGGAGAAATAAGATAGATCTATGTTAAAAAAATTGAAATATTTGTTACAAAAATCATAAATACATAATCCATTTTTTCAACACCTCCACCACCTGAAACTGGTTCCCTCCATTTTTAGCCACATGTATATAGGTGCTCCTCAAGATAAGGATCTTACTCTTTCACTATGGTAAATGGATCCAAGTAGGTCCACTAAGATACTCTCAAGGAAAGATATCAATTAGAGAGTCAAGGAAACTCTCTCTCAAGAAAGCACAACAAAGTTCCCAATCTCACCAAGAATCTCCCTGTTAGCACTATGTAAATTTGTTTGGCCGATAAAACAAACGATAGAGGTAACCTACAAACCACTTTAGAGTTGGCTACTAGCCTTCTCATTTGAGAGAGGGCTCTCTCCTGTCACTTGGTTTCTAATAGATGAGTTTTCTTTAACAATTCACTGGATAGGTTTTGTTGTTTTGAAGGATTTTTTATAATTTTACTGGCAAGGAAGGGGAGGGACACTTACGGATATGGAGTCAAACTTTCGAAAATGAATGGAAGAACTGACTGGTCAATAGAACTCTCCAGAGGATAAAGGCTAAATGAGGCGATAAATCTTAGTTATAAGATGTAATTTGCAGAGTGTGAGAAGAGAGGAAACAAATATGACTGTATCAGAGCATTAAATAAATGAATTCTAACTTAGTTAGGAAGAACTTAACATAGTTTAAATTTCTTTAGCCGAGAGAATCACAAGATGAATTTTGGGCCTTTAACTATCCAATTTAAATAGAAGGAAGTGAAAATGGAATTTAAGAAAACAAAAAATACATACGAAGAAAGAAGACAAAACTCATACCACCACCATTAGAATCTTTTCATGGAAATTTCAGGACATCTGCATGTGCATTTTATTCATCTTCAAAAAATTACATTCAGGTTCCAAATAGCTAAAAATGTGCCCTCGCACTTCTTCCAACCACTAATACATTCAGAACTCCTAATATTTATACAAGCTGAGTTCTTTCGGTTTGAAACCAATTACAATGATTAAAATGAAACGCTTAGGTTTTGAAACCATTTACAATGATTAAAATGAAACGCTTCGGTTTTGAAACTGATTACAATGATCATCAAGAAAACATTTCTTGATCCAGAGTTTGTCTCCTATGGTGTTTCAGTCCCTTTCTTCGCCACTTTCTCTGCTCTGGTCTTCCACGTGGTTTGCCATCTTTAGTGACATCTGGACATCATCTACTGGGCCCTAGAAAACTGCATTTTTTCTTACCCAACCTGATTATTTCCTTCCATTGCAAGTCAAAAGGGATATCATAATCTGTCATTTCCTTTACCAAAATATCCAAGTCAATGTAGGAAGCATATGACATGGCTGGTAGTCCTAGCTTAACTGTTTTGAACTAATTCAGGATTTCAAAATCTATAATTATATGCTCAACTAAAGTAGCTCCTTTCAAATTTTCCTCCAGGGTTTTGAACTTGGAATGATCCATTATTCATTGAGTCAAACAAGCATTGTATTCTTCCTAATCATACATCATTCCCTTTCCATCCCAAAATGGTTGGAGTCCTTTGATGAACAATTTTTCGAACAAATCCTTGAAATCATGTACACTCTGTTCCATATGTGTTGCCTTGGTTTGGACTCATTTCAATAGGTTATGTTTAACAATAACCATCTTGGCCTAGATAATCAATGTATTTCTATCTTTAACTCTAATATTCTGAAGGTTTGTAGTAGGAATGGACTTGAGTAGATTTATGGCGTTTTGGGCCCATTCTGGTGGTTTCCTTGCTAAAGTTTCATTCACAACAGTGCACCTGCTTCTGGATGTGATGGCTATGCTCTCTTTATAATTAATGAAATTCAAATATACTCTGAACTTGGTAGCTTCAACAACTATAGGGTCCCAGATGATATGCTTGCCCCCCTGCAATAGGCCTTTGCCTCTTAACCTCATCTTCAATTTATCTATTCTTTCTTGCAGGACTTCATTCTCCTTTTGAAATTGAGATATCTTTTCATCCTTTGCTTGCATCTCCTTCTTCAATTTATCTATGCTTCCTTTTATCCCTTTGATTTCTCCTTCTTTCAAGCTAACTTGTGACATATCCTTGACAAGTCCTTCATTGTTTGACCCAACTACTGCAGCAGGGGCTGCAACTACAACCTTGTTTATCAATTCTGTCTGCTCTTGTGACCATTTCACCTTTTATCGTTCTAGCTACAACACCCTATCCTTGTAGTCCAATGCCTCTTGATGAAGTGTTTCCTTTTCCTGTTCTAGAGCAACCAAATTTGATGTTTGTGGATGCTCTGTAGCAGACATTTTCAATTTCTTCTTCAAACTTTGAATTAATTTGTCTTTCTCATCCAATGAGGATTTCAACCCTTCGGGGCCTTAAGATTCCAATCCCTTGACCTGATTCTGCCAAGATCTGCAGGAAAAGGATCTGCAGGATGCCTTTTCCTGCCTCAACTGTCCTTCTAATTTCATTGCATAAGATTATAGTTTTGAATTCTTCAAGCTTAAAATCAAGTAATCTGAATATCTTGGATATGATTTGATGTGTTTGGATATGATTTCATCAATATCATATTGGATATGATTTGATGTGGATCATACCTTCTTCCTTATAGCTGTGCAAAACCAAACTCTTTAAGCTTTGCTTGAACCTGAGATAAATATGATCTGGCTTTGACAATGAAGGGGCCAATCATAAAAGGGAACTTAAGGTTGGGGGCTTTTTGTAACTTTAGGAAGTGCTCTATCTTATATACAATTATATTCCTGATGAATTCAAGGGAAAATATTCTAGGATTCAAAAAAATAGGCAATATGTAAGGGGATTCATGGGAACCATAATCCCAGATTACTGTTGAGTGCATGAATAGTACCCAATCCCCCAATCTGTTCTCTGGATTTGGCTGTAGATAGCTCCTCATGTCATCCAAAACTCTAGGTAGGATGGTATTGAAAATCAAACTGTAAACTCTATACATGACTTTTTTTATGAAGATAAGCAATGTGATCCTTTTACATTCAGTTGACACAAATGATGCTTCAGGAAATTGTATCTTGTTGGTTTCCAGGAAAATTCTCAACAGATAGGTGTAGTATCTAAAATGTCTTAGAGAGCGAAAATTCACTATCTGTTTATGGATATTATCATCTAGGAACTAATCAAAACTAATACAGACTGACATACCGGACTCTGACTTAAAAAAGGTCAAAAGGAAACCAAGCATGACTTCAACCACATATTTTTCATTGTCTAGAGCTAAAACTTGACTCAATAGGGAGAAGCCCATTAAACTTCAATAACCATTATATTCACATTCATTGGCAAAGGCAGACCCTTTGAAAAAGGTTCAGGTTTGATAAATGTCTGTAAAAATAGATCTCGGACCTCTGATAAACATTCTCTATATACCCTAATAATCTTTTCTTCATTTAAAGATTCAGAACTTGCAGAAAAATACTCTGGTATACCAAGGGACTCTCGAATTGAAACTCTCTACCCTACACATGACCTTGGACTCTCATTTATTCATAACAACTCTTTCTTTATGGGAATACTATTCGGTGCACTAACCCATAAATTTTGGAAACGGGAAAGCAATTTTGACAGCATAAGGGACTATGGTGGTCTGGTTTGCTTCAAGGAATGGTATAAACCTTCCTACTTTACCGAACAAGTTACTTTGGACATATATATAGGAGAAATAATGATTTTGGTATAAAAAACGTCTAAATCTCGGTCAATTAGGGCTTCTTCATTTGCCACATGATATTGTTCTATTACTGAGGTTATGATGGGATCCATGGTCATGTACTATTGAGATGCAAGTGAAATATGGCGGTCGCGCCAAGGTTTTAACGGTCCAACATTCAAAATAAATTAAAATAAATGGCAAAGCGCCCTTTTATAATTTCCCACTTTTCGGGGGCATGAGAAAGTGGTTTGAGGAAACCCTCTTTTCATCCCAAAATGCACCTGGTGGTGCCACGTAAGCCCAAACAAAAACCATGGTTTAAATTTCGGGCCCTCTCTCAAAAATAAACCTCCACACAACTTCTCCCCCCGAAATCAGTCTCGACCATTGATCTTGAGAACTCATGATCCGCGATGCATTGGGCTCGATCAACTTGGTGCTCCTGCCATATTTATCCCCTTTCCTAGTTTATAAGGCTTGCAAATCGATTTAGCATTCCACTAAATTTTGAAATCTTGATTTCACATAACATTTTTAATGGTGACTAACATGGGTTCCAACTGGGGATGCTATCCTCCCAATGAGGTAGCAAAGATCGAGAGACCAAGTGTCCGTCCATTAGGATTTATTTCACTCGTGCAAATGAATCGATCAATAGATAATTCAAAAAACCTTGTTCGCATAACTCCAATTGTACTTAGCATAAAATTAGGGCCTTCGCTTCGAGCTTCAATTTTCTGCCGATTTTATTCCAAATGCTTCAACTGAAAAACAAAAATGGTTATATACAATTAAATGGAAAGGGTGAAAATTTATTTAAGAGAGATAATGCTTGAGAAACATTCCATTCACAGGCCCCCCACCAATAAGATCTCCATTATGTCCCTATAGCAGATAGGAATTATTTCCATGGTATGCCACAATTTTGAAAGGTCCCAGCCACATATGGTCAAATTTTCCATGCTTTCCTCTGTCTTCATTCCTGACATCCCATTTCAACACTAGATCTCCCAATTTTAAATCATCCTCCTTAGTATGCCTGTCAAAATACTTTTTAATCCTATCTTGGTGTAGTTGAGAGTTGTTGAAGGCTTTCTCGCTTGTTTGTTGAACATTATTTAGTTCATTTGTCATCCTTTGAGTGGCATCTGGTTCAACATATTGCTCCTGTAGCAATCTCATCACTGGAAATCCTAATGAAGTAGGAAAAATCACCTTTGATCCATACACAATATGGAAGGGTGAAGTAACAATCGACCTTTTAGTAGTGATCCTGTCAGCCCATAATGCATAAATAAGCTTCTTATGCCAAGCCTTTTTGTTATCTTGCAGTATTATCTTGATAATTCTGGTCAAAATTTTATTGGATGACTCAACCAACACATTTCCTTGAGGGTAATAAGCTGTGGAATGGCCAAGAGTTATATTGTAATCACTGCAAAATTTTTCCATCTTTTTGGACTTAAATGCTGCTACATTATCAGTAATGATTTTAATTGGACAACCAAATATAGAAAAAATATTGTTTTCCAAAAACTGAATGATAACATTATCTGTGGCTTTCCTTGTGGGGACTTCTTTAATCCACTTGGTGAAGTAATATGTGGTTGTCAGTATCCACTTGTGCTGATCTAAGGACTGTGGATGGATTTTTCCTATGAAATCAAGGCCCCATTGTCTAAAAGGTTCTTTAACAGAGATAGGTTTCAAGGGAAAAGGCGACAATTTTCTCTTTCCATAAAAAATTTGGCATTCATGGAAGCTTGAAACTTCTTTGTAAGCATCAGAAAAAATGCTAGGCCAATAGAACCCAACCCTCAATATCTTGTGTACAATAGTTTTCTAATAATGGTGCCCTCCACAATCACCTTTATGAAACTCTCTGATGTTTTTTTCCACTTCTTTCTCCAACAAACAACTCAACAAAATCCCACCTGGATCTTTCCAATACATAGATTGGTCTAGAATGAAATTTTTTTCTTCTTTTAACTTCAAAAACCTGGCCTTGGTTTTACTCAATTCGGGAGGAGCTTGTAAATTTATCAAAACATAAATAATATCATCATACCATGGGGAGTCAAGGAATTTTTGAGATACCCGAGGGACCTTTTCTTCTTCTGATTATGTGGATAAATAAACAATGAAATTGATTCCCAAGAGTTCACAATTTGGCTGTGCCATCAACTTTGCAAGTCCTAACCCCTTGATCAACTTTGTAGGTTTGATCTCAAGGTCATACTCCAACAACACAACTATCCACTTGCCCCTTTTACCCTCAGGATCAGGCTGAGTCAAAATGTCCTTCACAAAACTGCTAGGCACATAAGAAACGGTATGGGCATGCAAGATATAAACTCTAAACTTCTTTAGGGCCTTGACCAATGCATAAGCCTGCTTTTCCATGATAACATACTTTAATGGGGAATCCCTCAATGCCCTGGTATAGTATGCTATAGGCCTCTCAAATTTCTGTTCATCTTTTTGTAATAGAACACCAACAATAGTGTGTTATGAGGCAAAAGAAACAATATAAATTCTTTTGCAAAATTGGGGCTGGCCAACACTGGGGATTTGGTCAATGCCACTTTTATATCTTCAAAATATTTTCTGGCTTCAGATGTCCACTTTATCTTACTTCATTTTCTGAGCATGTTAGTGATATGCTTTATGATTTCAACCAGGTTAGGGATGAATCTTCTCAGAAAATTCACTTTCCCTAGGAAAGATTGCACTTCTTTCTTACTTCTAGGTGTGCCAATTTTAAGGATTCCTTCAACTCTAATGGGATATTTATTTATTCCCTCCTTTGAAATAATGTGACCAAGCAAATTTTCCTCTTCCATGCCAAAATTATACTTCTTGGGGTTCAATGAAGTGCCAAACTTCCTACATTTCTGAAAATATCTCCTTAGATGTTTAAGATGTTCTTCATCAGAAACTAAATATACATTGATATCATCTAAGTAAATAACAATAAATTTATTTTTCTCATTAGCAAAGGCTATATCCATAGCCCTTTGGAAAGTTTCTCCTTCATTCATGAGCCCAAAAGGCATTTTGGCATACATGAAAGTGCCCCAAGGTGTTGTAAAGGTGGTCTTTTCCTGATCATCAGGGTGTACCATGATTTGATTGTACCCAGAGAAACCATCCAGCATTGATATTTTTTGAGAACCAACCACTTTCTATAGAATGTGACCCATCTTAGGTAGTGGGTAATTTTCCTTTAGAGACACCCTGTTCAAATTCGAAAAATCCACACATAATCTGATCTCTCCACTTTTCTTCCCGACAGGTACTAGATTTTCCAACCACTTAGAAAATCTCAGAGACATTATGATCTTGGAATCAAACAACTTATTTATCTCCTTTTCAATCAAGGGTATCAGTAAAGGATTGATTCTTCTTAATTTCCGCTTGAAAGGTTTATGATCCTCTTTGATTGGAATCACATGCTGAATTACCTTAGTATCATAAACATTTAGATCTTCATAACTCCATGCAAAAACGTAAGGAAATTATTTCATTAAATTGATATACCTTTTCTTGACCTCTGGGCTAAGTGTCTTGGATAGCTTGATTATCTTGGGATCTTCCTGAGTCCCAATGTTGCAATCTTCAACATCTTCCTCATTAGTAGTAATTTTAGGGCTTCTAGCTACATCATTGTTGTCAAAGAGTTTTTCTAATGGGACCAGGCCTTGATGAATGATGTTATTTTTTAACTACATTATATCCTTACCAACAATCTGATTCTTGAAATAGTCATCATTTGCGAACATAACTGCATCTTCTTCTTCACAACAATATTCCTCAGCAATATTGAAACTTGCAAATTCACCATCCATCTTAAGGAAACTTTCTATTTGTTTGTCATCTTCAAAAACTTGCCAGTACTTAATATTATCAGGTACTTTTGGCATGTGCTTGACCTCAATATCATATCCTCTGTTAGGAAAAAATGGAATTTTGAAAACTGAGGCTAAAGTAGCTAGAGCATCAACAATCTGATTTTGCCCCCTTGGAATCACTGAGAGAGTATATTCTGAAAATTCTTCTAGAAGGTCAAGAACTATATTCCTATATGCTCTTAATCTAGGATCATTTGCTTCATATATACCCGTTACTTGATTTATAATCATCTTAGAGTCTCCATGTACAACTATCCTCCTGGCACCCATTTCTTTCAAAGTCTTCAATCCCAACACTAATGCCTCATATTCAACCATGTTATTTGTGCAATCAAAAGAAAGCTTGTAAGAAAAAAGTTTTGTGCTAAATCTGAGGGGGTTAATCCACACACCAATTCCTACTCCTTCTCTGCTGACAAATCCATAAAAGCTCATGTTCCACATATCATTTTATGCATTGTTTTGCTGATCTAAAATTTCCTCAATTTGCTATTCAGATTTGTCTTTGCTAGTCATATCAGTCTTTGGAATCTTCTCTTCAAAACTCAAATCATTAAGCAAAATAGAAGAACCAATCTCAGTTTCTACAGAATAAATGGGATGGTTGTTTGGATGGGCTTTGTTACTGACCATGTACTTGAGCAATACTTCCCTGTACAACCTCCTATCTTGACAAAAAATAGGGATAGTGGCATATGACATATCCATTTGTAAAGCCCCTTTCAACTTTGTAGCCCATGACCTAGATAAAAACATGCCAAATTTAGGAGGGATATCAACAACCACCACATCCATGACCATATTATTTGATGGAATTTGAGACAAGGATACTACTAGATCTTTGATTAGGCCCAAACACTCCACCTTACTTGAATCAAAAGAGAAAAGATCCTTGTAAGGCCTTGTAATTTCTACACCCAATTGGTCCATGACCACTATGGGCATCAGATTATGGGATGCTCTTGAATCCAACATAGCATTATGAAAAGTCATATCATGAATCTTCAGACTAACATAGAAAGGAGGGACCTCATCAACATCACTACTTTCCTCTACACATGGGCCAAACAAGATGTCAGGATGATCATCTTGTATATTTAAAGTATCAGAAGTTTCTTCCATCTTGAGCATCTTAATGATCTGATTTCTATATTCACTATTATTTATCATCTCATTGAAGGAAACGAGGATTTAATTTTGTCCATCTCACTTTCAAAGTTAAAGGAAGATGAGGTTTTTCCTACCTCTTTGATGACTGTCTCCTTTCTTGGTTCAGGTACTTTCTTTGGAGGTTCTCCCTTCCACTTTCCTTTCTCCACAACATCATTTGTAATAGACTCCTTCTTAGGCTGACTCGAAGAAGGTGTATTATTTTGAGATTCTTTGGTGGGATTTCCCTTTGGAGGATTTGTAGGCACCTTTTTGCTTCAAAGATTATACTGTACTTTCTAGAATTGCATGATGGCATTCTGCAGTCCTTTCTGGTAGTCTTCCTTTTCCACTGACAAACTTTCATCATTCTCCTGCATGAATATATCATTTGCATCCATGAACTAATCATGTTCTTATTTAGTTAAAAACACCTCTATTTCATCACCATCACAAAAATGCATATTGTCTTCAATAGTTTCATAAAAATTTTCATTTACATAATTATTTTGAAAATGAGGTCTTATTCCCTGATCACTCTGGTTCCTTTGATCTCTTTGTCTAATTTATGGAACTGTTGGTCTCCTTTGATTTTTGGGTGGAACATCAACCTGCTCTCTGGTGTTAGGATCATTATCTAAAAACATCATTTCCATGAGTTTATCCATGGTCTTCATCATCAACTCAAACCTCTCTTCTGATGACTGTGAGGTTGAAGGCTGCGCTTTATCTTGGACCTTGTTTATGTCTCTGTCAGAATTATATTTGATCTTTCCTGAAGCCATTAGAATTAATTCAACTTCTATTGCATCACTCATCATATCATCTAGTGAAGTGGATCTTCTCTCCCTTAACAAAAAAGAAAAGTCACACTCAAAGGAATCAACATATCTAAGTTGAGCAACTTTAGAAGGAGGTTTTACTTCAGTAGGAATTGAGTTGTAAACTTTCATAAATCTAGATGAAAATTCTTGTACTGTTTCATCGGGTGACCTTCTCATGTTGTTGTACTGAGTTAGTAACTGGAGGGGGTTTTTCTTGTCACCCCACTTTGCAAGGAAACTTGTTTCAAGGGCCTCAAAATCTGGGATACTTATTGCTGGGAGATCTCTAAACCATTTTCTAACTTCTCCTGCGAGACTTTGTGAAAACAACCTCATTTTTGCATCTTCATAATCTACTTCTTCTAGTTCCACAAAATCATTGAACCAGTCTAAGTGTTTTTGGGCTGACACATTGCCTTCAACATCATACAACTCAATCCTTTGATTATATTTCCAGGGTAAATCATGTAACTAAGAAGGTAGAATAAGGGGGGAAAACCTCGCTACCATAGCTGCAGTAAGAACTTGAAGTGGCTGATTGTTCTGAGCAGGAATCACAATGGGTCTAATAGAGGCAGCTGGAATTAAACCTTGGAACCTCTTCTCATCAAAGATGATTTCATTCAAACTGGATTCAAATCTAGTTCTGAACAAAGTTTGCTCAACTTTTAAATCAAAATCAAGGTCTTCAATATTTTTTACTCCATCTTTAAGCAAAGATAGATTTTTGTCTAGACAAAAAATTGGGCTTATTGGCCTTTGTTTTCTCTTGTGTATGAGTTTCTCAGGATCAGACATAGGGATTATTTCTTTTGGGTCTAGATTTCTTCTGGTATGAATTCTCTTGGGAGCCAGGATTTCTTCTCAGACAACTTTATGCTATTGGTCTCTTTATAATGGAGTCGCCAGGGTAAATTTAGTATCATCCAATAAGGTGTTTGATTCACTGTCACCCTCAAGAATCAAATATGAATCTTTAAGTCATTCTTTTCCTAGGGAAGATTACACTTTCGATCCCCGACAGTGACGCCAAAATGTTAACACTATGTAAATTTGTTTGGATGATAAAAAGAATGACATAAGTAACCTAAAACCCACTTTAGAACTGGGTACTAGCCTGATCAACTCAGAGAGGGATCTCTCCTATCACTTGGTTTCTAATAGATGAGTTTCCTTTAACAATTCACTCACTAGGTTTTGTTGTTTTGAAGGAGTTTTTATAATTTTGCTGGCAAGGAAGGGGAGGGAAACTTAGGGATATGGAGTTAAACTTTTGAAAACAAATGGAAGCACTGAATGGTCGGTAGAACTCTCCAGAGGATAAAGAATAAATCAGGTGATAAATCTGAGTTATAAGATGTAATTTGCAGAGTGTGAGAAGAAAGGAAAAACACATGACTGTATCAGAGCATTAAATAAATGAAATCTGACATAGTCAGGAAGAACTTAACATAGATTAAATTTCTTCAGCTGAGATCATCACAAGATGAATTATGTAAGGTAGCTAGAGAGGTAGTGGGGGGGGGGGGCTAGAGGGCCCATAGTGATAATAGTGGAGGTCATTCAATGTAAGGTTGACTAGGTCCACTATATTATTAAATAAGACCCACTATGGTAGTTAGATATAATAAATGTAAGATGAC
>SNQJ01S0161364.1:0-21597 GCA_010110895.2 Picea sitchensis | reverse complement strand
GCAGCTGCGCCTGCAGCTCTCCTCCACACGTGCGCACCAAACTGGGAATTGCAATGCGCACCAAACTGGGAACTGCAATTCTGAGATGCTGTCAAATGAGAACTGACACCCTGTATTTATACTGGTTCTGCCAGATTTGCTGGGGCCGACTTCTCCTTCTGGATATGTGTCTGTTCAGTATATTATTATTATTTATGGCCGACTTCTTTTCTTCGAGGCTAATAACCTAATATAAATTATCTTCTTGAGCCGACAAGACTTCTAGGGTTATCAGCCAACTTATTAGGGTTTCTCTTGCTTCCCGGAGTCTTCTATTCTCGTCAGGTTCACACGTGGAGGTAAATACCTCCCGCAGCTACCATAATATTAACACAAGAGATATAATGGCTCAGGTAGAGGTATATCTGGTTATTGGAACAAGCTATCATCATAGTCTTCTCCCTCCTTTTGGGAGAACCCTCTAGCCCCTGTTATCCCCTATCCTAGGGATAACTAAGGAGATCATGTCTCGAGGCCCACAGGTCCTAGACATGGAGTGGCGAGAGCCAGATGACTTGAGCATGGCCTCGGAGGGCCCTTCTTTCCTTTAGTGCAGCCTATCTATCAGCAGCAACAACATCCATCCCACCAGCCTGGTCCTGATGTAATAGTAAGTCTTTCTCCATGAGGTAATGAGTCTGGGTATCATGGTATGTGTCACTCTGATTATTGAAGCACTTGAATATGTTGCACTAAATTCTCCTTCATTTCATAACGTTTGCTTGGAAATTATGCTCTGTAACTTGTTCATACCTGGAAGGGTGACATGATACTCTAGCAAGTTGATCTCCCTTTAGGATGGGTTGCCACTGGGTGGGTCTATGAAAGGTCATCGTCCATTCCCTCCATACTTACCACTTTCCATCTTTAATCCTCTCATTTTTCCTTACCTTTGTTCGAGCATTGGGTTTGCCACACTAGGAAGGGTTGTACCTTGCCTTGTGGGAAGAAGGAGCTAAAGGCCTAGAGGGTAAAAGTAGCTGGCAGGAGTTAAAAGCCAAAATGAAACCTTTGAGATGCTTCGCCCAGGGATTCCCAAGAAAGCAGTAAAAAGCTTCTCAGTGAGAAAAGGGAACCCATAAGATAAATAAACACTCAAGGTATTAGTTGATGGATGGGAGGTCTCATCATGAGCCGGCCTATTATGACCATGGGCATGTAGCGGTATGACATTGCCATCTATCTGGTCACCAAACCAGGGTAGTGGCTCTTGGTGGCATAGCCAAGAGAAAGGGGGTCTCATCACGAGCCAACCTTCTCATCTCCGTGAAATGCTTGTGGGTAACGCTGTCACCTCTGGTCACCAAGCCAGGACAGTGTCCCTCAACTCTTCCCTTGAAGCATAAAGGAAAAAGATAAAAAGCAATAAAACTAAGAATAAAAGGCATTGAATGGCATCTATGACAAGGTGCAACTCGGCCTCTGCAAAGGCACCCACAGGTAAGATCTACATTTCCCTGTTATCACTTCACCCCATGCCCAAACGCTTACCCCACGCCACCTCACACACACTTACATGACCTAGATTGGTTCTCACCTAGGAAACACCCCAAACTTAAGAAGGATTAGCCCAATAGGACACCCTGAGACCTTCTCCAAACCTGACTTGTTAAACTGCATAACGTCTTTGAACATTTGTTTGGGTAAAGGGGGGTTTGATGCACATGTTTGGGTAATTTGATTATTAGATGTGATTGACATTGCTATGATCCCTGTGACTTATAAATCCTTGGAGGGCGTACTTGTTGTTGTTGCAGGAATTTGCTCGGTAGACAGGTACATGTGGGGGAATGATTAGCTCGGACCTCCATGGGGTTGAAAGCCCACAGATGGATGCTGTGATCCCAACCAGGGGCAAAGAGACATCAAAGATTTGCACTAGGAAGAAAGAAGGACGTTGCCCTCATAGACACTCTGGCAGACCTAGACCCAGGGGGATCTTGCTCTTCCACCTGGACGTTGACCCTTGAGAGCCCATGACGTCATCATTATGATCCTGGACGTTATCTAGAGCTAGGGTTTGCATTTATGAGGGCAGTTGTGTGCTGGTTGGCACGTGTGGCATCATCCAGGGCCTTTGGAGGCCAAACGTTCTGCATATGAGGCCCAACGTTCCACCCTAGGAGCTCAACGTCACCCTAGAAGGGCATGACGTCACCCTTAGAAATGATTTCAGGGGTTAATTACTTTCATTTATGTAAAAACTAGATTTTTGATGTAATTTGGCCAGGTCGGCCTTTTTATGACCTAATCTTAATTAAAGGTCATTGATACTGTATAAATAGAGAGAAAGTACTCTCATTTTTCATCATCACTCATCCCACACTAAGTGTGGTCTGAAATTCGACCCTCTTTAAGGGTTATTGGCTAAAATAACTAGTGCGCAACTTCTTGGAGAGGCAATTTTTGGTGTATCTTGGCTATTTTTCATTGTGGAAGATCTTCAACTAGGGTTTGGCTTGATTATTCTTGGTGAAGTAAGTAGAAAATCTGCAATTTGTTTATGTAATGAATGTTTGTGGTAAATTTTACTTGGTTCATGTTAAAAATTATGAAATTGATTGCTTAAACCCTAGGAGAGAAACATAAGTTACTTCTTTCTCTCTATAGTTTTCCACTTGTTTAAATTTCTGAAGTGCACCTTGATTAAGAAGTAGCTACTAGAGCCCTAAAGTGCTAGCTCTCTAGTAGTGTTACTCTACTTGCCTATTGCATATATTCTTTCAATAGTCTAAGGAAGGAAAATTCGCTAGGGCCTAAGATCCCTTACTTTCTAGCAAATTTCTCTCTAGGATTTGGATGCTTGAGGCCTTGGGTAGCCAACACCTCCTCCATTCATCCCTTTCCCTTTGACAAAGTATTATCATTGCTACTTTGCTCCAAGTTTTGCCGCTGCTATTGTGATTCCATAAACCCTAAAAGGCACTAGTCTACTCATTATAGTGGATGATTGATCAAACAAACATTTAAACCTTTCTCCTTGAAGCTTTTGCTAACCTTTACTAACTCTAAACTAGACTAATTCCTTAACTAACTTGCTGCTGTTGCAAAACATTGCTACAACCATACTGATTCATGCTAAATTGCCGCATCCACCTACAAAACTCACACTGAGCCCATCCAAAATTCAAGTGTGACAATTACCAGTCAATCTACTAGATAAGTGCTGAGTTTGCATGGTGTTTTCTTGCACTTTTGACCACTAGAATTTGCTGCTGTTGCAAAAGATTGCTACAACCATCTAATTGCAGCAAATTCTCTGCAAAAGTGACATATTATGCTAGCTAGACATTGCCAAATTTGCTTGTGACAACGTATTATCATTCTGCTAGGTAAAAGCTATTCTTTCTTGTCTTTTTCAAGCAATTTCAAGGCATATTCTTTGTGGCTGTTACAAAATTCTCATTGCTGTTGTAAACTGTTACATTGCTGCAATTTTATATCAACTAGCCTATTTTTTGAAGGTTCATGGTCTTAGGAAGCACTAACATCAATTTTTGTACTTGAAAGTCGCCGTATTTCTTTGTTGTCTTGTTCTAGGCAGGTACACTTCATTTTCTACCGTTGCTTCATCCCTTAAAGACCTTAAGAACCCTTTTGACTTGAGTGACCAGTGAGAGGGGGATTTTCTTGCATCCTTGCCTTAGTCTTATCAACCCTTTAGGTCACTGGGGACGTCTCCCTTGGGGTAACTTTGATATACTCCTAAACAAAAAGGGGTTTCCTATTAAGGTGACAGTGATAGGTCAGCCCCTGTTACGCCAATCTTGCATTCACTTGCCTTGGGCTTTGGGCAAGTACAGATTGTGTGATAACATCCCCGAATCTTGCCTTGCATCTATCGATGCTTCCATTTATAAGTCCTTTTCACAATTTCTCACATACATTGTTCTTCATCACAACTTCCTTCCATTCCTTTTGCTTCACTGCTTCTAGTGGATTCAAATCATGCTGGTAGTCTTATGATTTTCAGTATAGTAACTGGTTCAATTTTGTTGTTCTGGATTTTCTTTCTTTCTTGGAATCTTCATGTTCTTCCTCATGTTCCTTTTCAACGTTGGATTCCATGGAATATTCTATAGATTCCATGGCCTTCCTTCCTGAAGGTTCCAACTTCTTCCTTTCGCCATAGGAACATAAATGTAGATGGACAACCAAGGATATGCAAGGCTTCTTTTCGAAGAAGACTTCTTCTAGAGTCAAGTTGAATATGTGCTGCTTATCATGGCTGCTACTTTCACTGAAGAACATGGACATATACTTCATAGTATTCACGGATTCTTCAATGGATCATATCATTGGGGATTAGCTCCCTCCTAATCCCGGCTTCATGATTGAATTAACGATATCTAGAACTTCCTTGTTTCTATTATGAGACTGCATGTTTCTAGAATTCTGCAATCAATTAACTCTATCTGAGAGAGTCCATGCTTCCGTCTGCTGCATCTCTCTTTGCTTTTTGCAAAGTTTCACAAGCCTGTTCTGGTTTCCTTTTGATTACTGACTTCCTCCGAGTGACTCCCTCTGAGTCTCTTTATGTTTGTTTCTATCTGTTTTGATTGTTTCCCATCTGGCAGTTGTTGCAAACATTGTATCATCCTTATAAACTTCTTCTATGACAGCTTCCGCAAAGATTATTCATCAAAGGTTTGTCAACATATTTCACAAGGGTACCTGCCCAGAACAAGACAAGAAACAAAAGAAAGATCCAAGACAATATGTTTATGATAGTAAATCGAAACAAGAATAAGGACAGGGATAGAGGCAATTGCTACAAGCCTGGAAAGACATTTTCATGATAGCCTTAATGAGATAACCTGCCTGAGACAACAAGAACAACAGTGTTTCTCGATACAACATTTTTCATATGAAGGATAGTTTCTTGGTAGCAATACTAAGATGATCTAGTCTAAGAAAAAGAACAAGAAATATCTCCTAGAGGTGTTAGTTCATATTTGCAAATAAATACACTGAGTAGTATAAGCTACTAAGTACTTATCAATACTCACTTAAGTGACAATAATAAAGATGTCAAAACTTGATATGCAAACCTGGAGTCTTGCTATAGTTCCACTTGGATTGCTTTTCTTATGAGACAAAAAATTATCCTTTCCGACATGTCCCTTATACTTAAAACAATATGTTTTCTTGGCAGAAAACTGAGTTAGAGAATAAGATCTCAACCTTATAAGATCTTGACTAAAGTCAACTTATAATGCCATACCAGTCAGAGACATATCAAGTCAAACCCGGAGAGTGTTGATATTTTGAATATACTGAATCCAAGATCACTACTTTGGACAAGATCCCTTGTACATTCCATGTAAACACACTCATGCTAATGATACATATTAAAAGAACATGTATAGGTACATACCTTTGTTGCCCAACTATTACAATAAACCTTAGAATGACTTTCCTGGACGAGAGGTTTAGTTGCTAGAGGATTGGTAAACCTCGTAATGTTCCTTTCAGTAGATCTGTCTTGGGCACATCACACACTTTCTTCATGCTAGGTCTTATGTCTTCATGACTACCACGTTATGAGGTTCCTTCTCTTTCACTTCTTCAAGCTGGTTCCATGATCTCTCCTTTCACCATATCCAACACTTTATTCTTGGCAAAGTTGAGTCAATCCTTGTCTTCCATGCTACGAAGTTAGAAACCCTACAACTTTTTACTTTATAGATTAAGTCATGGTTGCTTTTGACTTGGTCAACCTTTGACTTTGACCAACAACTCAAATTTGACGTCTTGTGTTGAGTACCCGGGAGGTGTGTGCTAGAGCTAGAGGTAGCGCACTAGGTTATCGAGGAATTAGGTCAAGCACTTCAATTAGATGCTGTATTACGAGGGTTAGGGTTTACCGTTCTTTGCTGACAAAGCGTATTTACCAAATGCAACTTCTGGCCGAGAGCAAATCCTCCCAATCTATGTTCGGTGGTTAGGCGTTTAGAGATAATGTGGTATAACACGTTAGAAATAATAGATTATTGCTTCGTTTTCAGAGTAGACAATATCTCAATATTATCACCCAACCATATGCACAAAGGCTACCCCTGAGCACATTAACCTTGGCTGGATGAATAGTGCGAGTAAACCCTAGAACTGATAGCCAACCAAGGTAGCTTACTTCTCTCCAGAGCTAGCGTACCATGAAGAAATTTCAAACCATAACCAGAGAAAGTCAAAATCCAAAAAAACCAAGTCACTCTTTACTGCGACAGCTGCGGCTCTCCTCCGATCATGTGCACCACTTGTCCTTGTATAGTCATGAGAGTGAGTGAGAATTAAATGAGCTCTAAGTCTGTTTATATTGCTCCAAGTCACGATTGGGCCCGACTTCTCTCTTCTTGGAGGTAATAACCCAATAATGGTATTTATTCTTGTCTTCTAGGGTTATTATCAGTGTTTAGGGTTTCTCTTGTTTTACGAGAGAAAATATTCTTGTCTCGTCAAAGTTTACACGTAAACATTAATACCTCTTGAAGCTCACAGTAATATCAAGGCTCCTGAAAGGGAAGTGGTCAAACCCCAAATTGCAAGAGTGGACCATCCCTGGTCGTCCTCCAAGATAATGCTCAATAGTAGAAATAAGACCAAGAAAGAGCATGCAATGTGCCACATGTCACCTTCCAAGTATGCTACATGCCTCTCAATAAAACCCTCCACTTAACCATCTCAAATAAAATATTATGTACCCAAGTCAAAGAAGTGAGGGTGCTCAAACAATTAACCTCCAAGGTAATAAATGGATTAAATTAACCATTGAATGATTAAATCAACCTCAACATGTATACACAAAGGTTAATGCACAAATAAAACCAGATCCAACCTCTCAATAGTCCTTGGTGATTAAATCAACATGAACATGTGTGCCATTGAGGGGTGCACTCCCAACAAGTGTTGTACCATGCAAGCAAGTTATAACTCCTAGCAAAGACCACCATGATAGCAACAAAATAAGAGCTCCACCTAGGTTTGAACCTAGGGCACACCACCGAAGGACTATAATATGATAATTCCTAATCAAACCTTAGGAAAGGCTTGATCATCAAAGATGCATGTAGTCCCCCCCCCCACCCTAACTCAAACTTAGGAAAAATACCGGGATAGTAACATCAAAACATTACACCTAGGTGATGTCCAACAAATGTTACAATGTTAAGTCATATCCTTGAAATCCCAACAAGGCAAAGTGCACTACCACAACACATCTTGCTAACCATGTCAACATCATAAGAGGGGACAATAATAGAAATGCTATAGCCCATCCATTCATCAAGTATGTCCCCACCATACATCCAACATGAGAGGACCATGTAGAACATTTCCTAGTGACAAAAGGCATTTGGAATTTGTGTAGTAAAACATAATAGTAATATCTTTTAAAATTTAATGAGTAAAACAACTAGATCTAGGATTCAACAAACTTAAAACACTTTAACTAGTATTCATATCTAAGAGATCTAAAGAGTAAGACTGTAATGCAGATTTGTATTACAGTCTTACTCTTTAGATCTAAGAGATCTAAAGAGTAGTAGAGATTGTTGTCTAAACTCAAAATAGATAGAGAGACATGCAGTCTAAACTCAAAACCAATGCGATTCATTAAACCATCAGTCAAACTGTAGAAATAGAGAGGTAAACTTAATTTATCGTTTAGATCTAATAAATGTTGGAACATAGATCTAGATAGATCAGACTATATAGAACTCAAAACAATATACCAGATTTGAAAATGGTGGATAGATAGCATACCTTGTTTTGATCCTTACCTATGAAGAGAAGTCCGACCAACAAGGATGTAGAACCTTTTGAATTATGCTAAGACAAAGGAGGTTCAGTTTAGAGATCCACCTTATAGGTGGGATCCCTTTGCTAATAGATGAAGAAACTTTCTTGCCACCAAAGGTATAGGGCCACAAAGACCTCACATTGTCAAACCCTCATACTAACAGTATGTGAATGCATACAAACCCTCACACATAAAGTTATGGACAAAACCGTTGCAAGGAGGCCAATAGTCAAAGAAAAGATCCTGATGGACTACCAAGAACAAAAACCCACCGTGGGGAACATGGAGAATGGCACCACAGTCATATCAGTGAGTCACATTTGGAGAGGGGTTGTGACCAATTAAATACCCAGTCTGGAGAGGCTGCATCTCTATCAACCCTCACAATGGTTACAAAGAAAGAGTACCTCAGCCAAGCCCACACATGAGTCACCCGGAGGGAGGCAGCACCATGCTCCGGCCCTGCAACAATTAAAGGGCAGCACCCTACACACTCATCCACGGGGAAGAGGGCCATACCCCAGGCTGGTAGGAAGAAAAGGGGGCACTATCACACATCACTTGAGGAGGAGGGCATAACTTGTCACCCTACAACAACAGTGAAGGAGGCGACCACCTCACTCTCACTCCTACAGCCAGAGATAGAAGGGATGGCACCTCACACAAACCCCAGAGAAAGTACAAGAGGCCTTGATAAGGAAAAGGCCACCAACAAAAAGAGGGCATTACTACAATGGACATCCTTGACAAAGGAGGCATAGAGCCTTACAAACCACACCTTGAACTTACCAAATACATCCAGCAGGAAAGAAGGAGGCCGCAGCCTTACAAAAGGATCCATTCACATCAAAACAGACATAGAAGTCTAGTGTATTAGAATGAGGGGGTGGGGTTTTCTTTTATATGGTTTTAGGTTAGGGCAAAGAGAATTTGGGCAAGGGAGTTAAAGGTAAGGTTAAGTTGAAATAAATTAAATTAAAATAACATGTTTAAAATTAAATTTAAACATGTTGTAGTCTTTATTTTACTTTATTTTACTTTAACCTGACTAAAAACTGTAAAACCCCAAATGTAACATAAGCAGGGTAAGAGAGGGTTGTGGTGGCAATGCACTCATTTCTTCATTTAACGCACTTAGTGAACCTATTACTTTATCATCAACATATGGACTTATCCCTCATGTGGTTGTGTCCTTCTTCATGGAAGGTCATGTACCATCAAAATACTTGATAGAGAATAAAGTAGCAGCTTGACTTTTAGGATCTGTTATCCGCAAGGTCGAGAGACAGGGATCAGCCATGCCATGCATGGGTACCACAGATTTCCGAGGGGCCCTAAAACATTTAGGGACTTTAAGCGCTTGGTCCTGAACCAGAACCCGATCGTATCTTGGGGCCCTCTCGGTCTTTTCTTGCTTGGTTCTTCACCCGAGAACTGAGTCGCCTGGGAGCCCTCGGGGGTCTTTCTTTGCTTGGTTCTTCAGAGACCCAGGAGTGATATCTTGGGGGAACTCTCAGGGGTCTTTTCCCCCATGGTACAAGACCATGGATAAACCCATGCCTGGAACATGGGAACCTGTGGACAGGGGGGCTAGACATATCTAGGGGCTTTAGCTACTTAGTCTTAGACTAAGAACCCAAATCATATACTGGGGGCCCTAAAAAAGGTCTTTTATACCATGCTTGGCTGTTGGTCAGACCAAATACCCAGGAGGTGCTTGGGGGCCCACTCTTAGCTAGGTCTTTACCATCATTACAGGAGAATGGCTCTTGCATTTGCTTACAAACCTCCCTCTCACCGACCCAAGAGAGGCATTCTGATTACACCAAGCTTGTCACAGTATATAAACTTTGGCGGTGACTTGGTGAAAATATCTGTCTACATTCTGTATTTGGAAACAAATTTGAATCTTTGAGAATGTTCTTACAGACATGTCTGGGACATGATAATGATATCTATGTGTTTTGATTAGTCATGAAACACAGGAGTTCTTAGTGAGCTTTATACTACTCGGTTATTCTGATGAATGGCCTGTGGGTTCAAAACTCTGGCCCGAACAAGTCGAGAGAAACTCTGAGTCTACTTGCTTCTCACGCACAAGTGCCCCAGCAGCAATCATATTTAACCTGCCGCGGTGCTTTGGGCTGCGGAGCCCTATTTCCTATTTGAACTAGGAAATCATTGTTGAACAAAGCTGAAGCATGCTTAGGAGAGAAGTACCTCTTCGATCCACCTATCTGCCCATCAATATGGATCACGTAGGCTCATGGAACAATACCACACCTGGTGTATCTAGAACTCACAGCTATAGTCCGGGACATATCTGAATGTGTTTCCACGATGGCGTATGTAAATATTTTGGATTCACACATGAGCGGCCATTTATCGCATAGATGTCACGTTCTGGTAATGCGGATAAATCAATGATGTTGTGTTCTTAAAGATTGGGAACTTTGGGATACGACTTGTGGCACGATCGTGGGTCTTTAGATTGAGATGCATTTTGTGTGTGCTCATGGACTTTAGGTCCATCATGCCGCTTCTGAAGCACATCAACTATGTTACCACATTGAGAAATATTTCTCTTGGTTTCTGCCAAAATTTTAAGCTCAGAAAGTAATGTAAAGATCCAAGTCTTTCATTTCAACTTCTTCAGAAGAGCTCCCTCTTAGTTTGAGTTATATATAAAAAATTCCTTTCTGTAAGGAGCAGATGAAGATTTTGAACAATCTTCATATAAAGATTTGGATCCCAGATTCAAATGTCGCGAGCTCGGAGTTACAGTACATGAGGTTCTTTTCATGGATAGCCTCTTCATTTAATTCCTTTGTTTCCCGAGAAGAAGAAAATGTATAAATGGATAAAGTATCCAAAACAAAGAAGACAAAGGATCTGATGAGTGGGATCTTGTCATAAATTAATCCCTTCTTTCACAGTCACAATTATATCCTCCATATATGATTTATTTTATAAGACGATGGAGATTGTCACTGATTTATTACAAGTTCTTTGAAAACATAGACCATACATAATTCTTTTCTATCACAGCAACCTCCCTTATTTCAATTGTGGAAGTTTATGAATCAATCATAAGATTCAATTCATCTACAGAGGCCAGTACTTCGGTTTTACTTGCTTTTATGAAAGTGCCTTTCCAAAAGTCTTTGGAAGCTTTTGTACCGTGACACCGGCACGAGGCAAGTTTCCTTTCAAAACTAATAAAATCCCTGGATTCTACTAAGCTGCCGGTTCATGGGTCAAGGGACTAACTCTCATGCCGGGTTGCTCCCTCGGGGATATACGAAAAGTGCGCTACGTCAATTTGCTCCCTCGATATACAAGCGGCTGTTTGGTGTCATATTTTTCAAGATGCTTGATGCCCGATAGGATTCAAAATGAAAAGTGATCGGACTTAGGAGTTCACGTGCCAAGGATAATGACTCAAAAAATGATATTAGTAGGGTTTCCTCAAAACAAAAATTACCCCATCTACCAAGATAAAAGGTTGGACTCTTTAACTAAGGAAATAGCCCAAGGTTACATATTGTCTTTCATAAAAGATCATGTAGGACAACTAGGTTTCCAATCAGGAGAAAAGAACAGCACTATAAAAAATAAGTAGGTCTTTGGGATCCCTGACACCTTGTTTATAAAACTATGAGATTAAATTATTGAGTTTAGACGTAGATTTTGAGAATGTGACAAGGTAATCATCTGGGTATCATTTTGTAGTCTAATATTAAATGAAATCCATGAAACTTGTTTAGAGCAGAGATATACAGACTTTGTATCATACTCAGAGCTCAAATTAACGGGACTTACGCGGTAAAATCACAGTAGTTCAAGTAACTTTAATATATACAAGAAGAACATCTTTATCTATTGTACTATTCATCATAAACCAAACAATATGTCAATAGCGCATTGTCCGAAGTCATCCATCCATTCAATTTAAAATACCCGAAGTCATTTATGAGTTTATACCACCCGATGTATTGTGGTCAACTTTAAGACTTGTTTACTCTTTGTAATACAAAATGTGAGGATGCATAAGGTCAGCATCCGGTACAGTTTAAGAATCCTATTACCAGCAGTTCAGTTAAAACAATGTATTTTATCAACAGCTTATTAAATGAAATTTGAGTACTTATCAATCATTAGTAGCAATAAAAGGCCTTAAAACTATCACTTATCATCTTAAGATGATAATTTTCAGATGTTTTATCCAGTCCTTTGATTCATCCTTACACTTCTTGTGAGTTTTGTCACAATTTTGATCAACTTGATAGAGAAGAAAAGATCTTAAAATCATTGGTGATCAAAAGGTATTCAGGGACTTCACTAAGAGTCCCTTTCAGAGATAATGGATCAGGCCTCTAGATTTTCTTGACAAAGAAACACAACTTCATTGGAGCATCACGAAAGATCATTAGGCATCCCAAAGTTGCATCAATTAATAAACAAGATAATCATTTCAACTTTGTCCACTTTTCATATCAATGGTCAAAAAAATATAAAGATGCGCTGTACATCAAGGAAGCGATCAATAATTAGAAAAAAATATATGAAGTGATAGGGTAGACAGCTGGTTAATGGTTAACCTTATGTGCATTTGGGATGACAATCTAGTATTGTGACTCTAAGCTCTTAACTTTTAAAGCCAAAGGGCATGTGCTTGGTCGGCCATAGAGCCAAACCAGTCATTCAAACCCTTAATGGGATTTAACTCACTAAAGATGAAACAATTCCAGAATTATCACTGTTGGGTAAGACATGCTAGAGATTGGTGTTCAATGCGGGCGTTCTTCAATCATGTTTCCAATGATTTAAGTTCCTTTCAAAAGTCTTCTCATCTTCAAAACAAATTCCCAGAGTATGATCTACGTGGGCTCAAGACTTTTTCTTGAGCTGCCATCCCTTAGCTCACGATGCGATGTTGCAGATTTGTGTAGTAAAACAAATTAATATCTTTTTAAAATTTAATGAGTAAAACAATTAGATCTAGAGTTTAGACAACAATCTCTACTACGTGGAATCTAGGATCTAAAAGGTAGGCGTAACAGGAGATGCAGATCTTAAATACAATCTAAAACTCAGCAGATAAAGAGACATCTGGATCTAAACTCAAAATAGATGAGACGCTATCAGATCTAAACTCAAACCAATCACGATTAATTTAAACCATCAATCAAGCCTTGAAACGAGAGGTAAGCAATTTATGTCGTTTAGATCTAATAAATCTTTGAACATAGATGAATGAATCGGTGGCAGAACTTAAAACAATATACGGTCTGAAAATGGTGGATAGATATCATACCTTGTTATGATCCTTACCTCTGAAGAAGTCCACGATATGAAGGATGCTGGAGCACTTTTGAATTAATAACAGAGACAAAGTCTAGGTCATAGATACACCATATAGGCTGGATCTCTTTACAAGAGAAGAAGAAACTTTCTTGCCACCAAGGGTATAGGGCCACAAAGACCTCACATTGTCAAACCCTCATACTAACAGTATGTGAATGCATACAAACCCTCACACTAACAGTATGTGAATGCATACAAACCCTCACACATAAAGGTTATGGACAAAACCCTTACGGGAGAGGAATTGAAAAGTAGTCAAAAGAAAAAGATCACCCAGTCACGGACACAAGAACAAAACCCCGCAGTGAACATGGAGAATGGCCACAGTCATATCCCAGAGTCATTTGGAGGTATTAGTAGCTCACCTAGCAGTCACAAGGAGAGGTGCGCACCTCATGGCCCTCACAATGGTTACACAAAGAAAGGCTGCCTCATAGCCCACTTAGCGGTCACCCGAGGCCTCTCGGCCCTCTACAACAATTAAAGGGCACTTCCTCATCTAGCGAGGAGGGGCGGTACCCCACAAAGGCACCACTGCTTAGGAAGAAGCCTAATCATCTGGCGAGAATCCCGGGGAGGGGCCGCCCAACCTACACTCCCTGCAGGCAAAGGAGAGGCAGGAGTCACCAGCCAATGGGAAGGGGCCCCGGCACTTCGCCTGCCTCCACACAACGAGATAGAAGGGATGGTCGCAACCTCACACAAACCCCCAACATAAAGTACAAGAGGCCGCAGTAAGGAAAAGGTCTTCACCAGCAAAGGAGGGCCGCTACTACAATAGACATCAACAGAAGAGGGAGGCCGCAGCCTTACAGAGTCTACCCTGCAGCAGACTTACCAAATACATCAACAGAAGAAGGGGCCGCAACTACAAGAGGATCCATTCACATCAAAACAAAGAATGAGATCCAGTGTAATAGAATGAGAAGGGTAGGGGTTTCTTTTATAGTATTAGGCTAGGGCAAAGGTAGGGGCAAAGGGATTATAAGTTAAGTTAAAATAAATTAAATTAAAATAACATGTTTTAATTAAATTTAAACATGTTGAGTCTTTGGTATTTTGCTTTTATTATGACCAAACAACAAAACCACAAGTAACACAACAGAGTGCCAGAGAGGTTAGCTAGGTGGCAATACTCATTTCTTCATTTAACATGGTGAACCTATTACTTTATCATCAGCATATGGGACTTTATCCCTCATGTGGTTATGTCCTTCTTCATGGAAGGTCATGTACCATCAAAATGCTTGATAGAGGATCAAGTAGCCCAGGCTTTTAAAGTTATCCACCAAGGTTAGAGACCGAGGATCAACCCATGCGGTATGCATGGGTACCCTATGGAGGTGTGGGGCCCCAAAATCTGAGGACTGCTTCCTTGGTCCTAGACCAGAACCCGATGGAGTATCTTGGGGAATTTCTGAGGTCTTTCTTGGTTCTTTCTAGACCAAGAATCCCAGTCATGTACTGGGGGCCTTCTTAGGGGTCTTTACTACTTGGTTCCTTCACCAAGAGCCAGTCATTACTATTAGGGGGCCCTCACAAGGGTCTTTTCCACCATGATAAAAGACCATGGATCAACCCAATACCTCGAGACGTGGTACCACGGACATTCGGGGGCCCTAGACATATCGGGGCTTTTGCTTCATAGTCTCAGAGACCTAAAGGCGATCCTCTGCGGGGGCCCCTAAGAAGAGATCTTTTGCCTTGGCACTGACTATTTGGTCCCAGGCCAAGTACCCTAGGAGTGCACTTGGGGCCCTAGACCTTAGCTAGGGTCTTTTACCATCCTTAGGAGAATGGCTCTTGCGGTACGCTATAAATTTAACAAAAACAATACAACATCACCATGTAAAAGTCACTAGGAAACTCCAACAATGTCATGAAATGTCTACCTCATAACACCATCATCATCTAATGCCTTGGGGGGTTAAACCCATCATCCAAGAACAAGATCTAGCATCGGTGTCGGTATGCCAAAACCACCTCATAGCAATGAGAGAGCATAACACCAAATATGCAACAATCATAATGAGAGAGCATGCTCCATAACCACCAAATATGCAACAAGGCAAGCACACGTGAGAAGACCACCAAACCGACAAGCACAATCATCCAACCAAGGAGAAGTGAGACTCCCCCAAACCAAATACCTCCATCAAATGATCCAATGCCATGAAGAGAAGAGGTTCCCAATGAAGATGAATACCCCCAAGTCAGTCCAATGCTCCAAGATACTCGCCGCAAATCTCCACAAATGTGATGAAAATCACAAAGTGGAACCTCATACAATATGAGGTGTAACACGGAGAAGACTTGGACAATGAAGAAGGGACCATGAAGACTTGGGAAATTTAAGTGTACAAAAATGATGACGCAATTGTGAGGTGCATGGTGACATGGTAGAGTGAGGCTGATGTGGCGTGAGGTTGTTACGAGGTGGATGACAGAGACGAGGTACTCATGGCAACGGGTGATAGTGGACACGAGGATGACGTGGTGAAGGGATGGTTATGTGGTAGTCAAAGGTTGGCAGAGTGAGTGTTAAAGTCTTTCATAGAGACTTCTATTGAGTCATTGTGGGCAGAAGGCAGAGATGGGATTGGGGCAGTGGTAGGAGGAGTACTCTATACCCTTGCCATGTGCCTTTCTTGTTGTGTAGCAGGTAGAGGTTGGAACAAATGCTAAGGCGGAGCATGGAGTGGAGTGAATGTGAAGTGGAATTGTGAACTAGGTGGAGTAGAACCTTAGGGTAGAGGTGGTGCATGGGTAGAGCCAAGGAAATAGGGTGGAGGAATGGAACCCTGAAGACCTTAGGGCAGAAGGTAGAGTGTTGAGCCTGTTACTGCTCAAACTCTTGTTAGATGGGAAAGTCCTAACCACAATGGGAGAGCCTAGAGGAAACTACTAGGCAAACCACCCACTGTCACCTTAGTGGCCTTCCCTCTCACTTCAAACTAAGGAGAAAGAGTTCCTAGCCTAGGGGGGTGTCCCTAAAATCAACCTATCCAATGTGTTGTAGCGTGGGAGTAGTATTAGCTTAGGCTGATTAAATTATGTGATTAACCCAACCAATCGATTTACCCTTAATGAATGTGAATTTGGTGTGATGCAAAGAGTGTAAATCGATTACTTAAGTCAATCCAAAGTGTGCAAAATCACAGTGTGCCACAATTCAAAAAAATGTTACCAGCAATTAACCATAACCACACGTGATAGATTATTCACAATTTATGCTGGAAAGTGAAGTAATGTGACACATTTGATGTGCTCAGGAAGTGCTGGCAGATTTGTTAACAGTGATTTGGATTTATCATCACAGATTGAGGCTCTTTAAGGTTAAAATGTAAATTGCCTTGGAATATGAGATGACATTTGTCCCTTTTCTTCACACATGTCAAGGAGTAAAAGGAGATTATGAGGGGTGCCCCACATGGAAGTCTCTAGAAATATTTCATTCAATGTATCTAGCACTAATGAAAGGAGCGCTCTACTTCAAAGCCTCTAGAATAGGTCATAAACCAAAATAAGACATTGTTTAATGGAGTGCCTCACTAAGGGAGTGACATGTGGACAATTGACATAATCAAACTCTAAAGCCCTAGGGTATAATAGATGTTTCTAATCAAAGAAAGCTTGTAAGATGAAGCCTATAAAAAGAGACATCCCCTTCATTTGCAAAGGGTGATTTTCAGGTTGGAGAAATCCTAAAACGCTTGTGGAAATAGGTTAAGCGGCTGATATTTAGCAGATTTGGAGTGTCTTCAATAATTTCAGGGCTGTAGCCTTCAAGTAAGGCTGATTCTTTCATGTTTGCATGTGTTTCTTTGCTGGAATATTGTACTTGGCTGTTGCTGCTCATCATAACTAGTAAAGGAAGGGCTGAAAGAGAGATGCTTTGATCCTTTTCAGCCAGATTGATATAAGATGTAAAAGTGTAATGTTTTGGGAGCTTTTATTCAATGGAAAATTGTCATGCTGCTTCCTTCTCATATCTGGTATCTTCCATTTGATGCAAGCAAGATTGGATCTGTGTTAAGTGTATCTTTTGATTATTAATGCTTGGCTGTAAGTGAATGTTTCGGATCTGTTATAACTAGTATAACACTGCAGATTCGTGGGTTTGTTGAGTTATTTATTGCTGTTGACAATTCCAAATCAATTCGTACATCCTTTGACTCCATGCCCAATGGTCAAGGCGCTTGTTTAGACCACTTAAAACTCATTTGATACCATACATTTCTTTTAATAAATCTGAAAATTGTTTTAAGGGTTTAAAAGATGGATTTAGTAATCCTAGTAGGGAATCCCCTCCTGTGCTGGATAAGAGCTGGGCTAAAGTGAGGGAAGTAGCCACTGAGGTGATAATAGGTGGCACTTCTAGATTCCCCTAGATGTGCACTTTCATATTGGACTTTCATATTTTTTGAAATGCAGTTTTAGAAGGTAACATGGAGTAACCCTGAAAGCTAACACTCCCTCTTTACGAGGAAAGTGTTTTCACAAACACTAGTCCGCTCCCTCTACGACTCACCCAAACCTGCCATCTGCAAATCTGTACCTGTTGCAGTCATGGAATAACCACTAAGTCTTGGAAAGGAACAATAGCCCTACCATCACTCTCCTCCATCAAGGCATCTCACATCACCTCCTCAAAACAACTGGAAGGCTCACGAATGGAAGAAGTCAATGCAATATGAGTAGCATATTTCCTGGGAGGTATACTTGTCCTCATTGAAGTTTCAGGTGCTCCTACATGCTCTCATGCATCCTGTAATGTCCGAGTAAGCCATCTTGTCTTCTTGCATATTGGAGTAGTAGGGGAGGGCATATACAACCCTAATCTCACCTTGTCCACCCCTTAATCTGACCCATCTCTAACTTTTGAATTAGCTTCTAAAACAACCTCCTCTCTCCTCCCAATCATTCAAAGAGAATCCTGTGAACTAGAAGATCTCGCATCCTTATCAAACTTCACGTCTTTGCTCACCACAATCTTTTGTTGTGTTGGAATATCGACCCTGTGAGTTGTAGAAGTATCATTGTATCCAACAACACAAGATGCCATCATAACATCTCAAATCTCCAAAGAACACTAACCACCTTTGAATACGAGGGAACATAAACTTGGACCATCAATGACTTTCCAAACTCCAACATCTCTAAAGTCAATATCGTGGGCCAAAATCTTTGGACACCATATCATGAGCTTCTAAGGACGTCTTGCAAAGATAATCACATCTACATACAACAGCAAGACAAGTGGATCAAATGTATCAAAATCACAAAGATAGACAACTGCACAAATCCCATCCATCCTGAAATACCAAGCTTGTGGTACAAGCAACAACCCACGCAGGCCTATCAACAACCTGTGAACATAGGAATCCCTCTCATGCACCTCAAAACCTCCGACAATTGAAGCATCAACCTCAACAAGGTCACCTTCCTCTTCCTTAATCCTGAAGCAAGAGTGACATCAAATTCAACTCCCTCTCCCTGAGGGGACCCAACAACCCTGTCCCTGTACTCTACAACACTCCCATTAGCTGCAAGCTTGGAATCAATCCCTGATTCTATATAGGTTTTGAACCTGTCTCCATGGCATCCTGTTATGCATGCTCTACATGTGCCTCCTCATGGCTAGAAGACTCATCCAACTTCTCGTTGGAATGTGCAAGTGCCATAGGATCAGTAAGCAACCTATAAAGGCTGCTCTCATGCACCCCTCTAGCCAAAGTCCTCGGACTAGCTAGACTACAATCATTGATAATTCACTGTTGTCTCTCAAATGCAACTCTTCACTGATGATCTGCCAAACAAGAAATTGAAAGTTGATTTTTTTTCAACCCAGGAATAAACAAAACATCATTCAACTCAAGAACATCACCTAATGGCATCTAGAAGGAAATGGAGCCCAATCCTCTCATAGGATAAGTAGTATCATCATCCAACTCCACACTGATACCTTCCTCTTGCTATTGAAGAGTGTCTCGTCATAAGTCATATGTCTAGATGCCCCATTGCACAAATACCATCCAACACTTCACACAATGTTAGAAGATAAACAAGAGACCAAGGAGAAGGTGGTCTCAAGTTGGGATGATAACTCATCCACTCTTGCTGCAGTATCTGCAATCCTTGGATCTTGTATCTGCTGCTTCCCTTTCTTCTTCAGGCACTGGTTGGCATAATGTCCCATTCGGTGACACTTAAACATTACACCTTTTTCAAGTCTTTCTTTCTTGTTTTGGAATCTTCCTTCTTACCCTTCATGTTCCCTTCTTCGTCCTCCCAACGATGGTTACTTCTTGTACTCCATTATATTGCGCCAGACAAGTCTCCAACTTAATCTCTTCCTACATGAGGTTATCCCAAAGCTTTGCAAAATTTGGCAAGGTCTCATGAGCACAAACACTTTCAACAAAAGGCATCCTAGAAGCCCCTCTTTTTGTGAAACACGTTTCGCACACTAGTGAAACATTTTGGTGTGTGTTTCCCCATGTTTCACAAAAAGGGGTATGTAGTGAAACATTTCGCCAAGCGGCCCCCATCCTGGGAGCGCCCTTGACCTTGGGGGACGTGTCCCCATGGAACATTGTTACCAAACCCTAGTCTTCTTTGTCTCCTTAGAGTGAAAACCCTAACCCTAGAATTTCACTTGAATCCTCCAAGAACCCTAGTGCTCCAAGACAAAGAGAGAATACACTAAAGAAGTGTACAAGGAGAGAGAAAGAGGTGCACTCAACTCGTCACATCTCTGACACAAGATGATGATGAATGAATGATGAAAGGACTCTCTCCTTCCTCTATTTATATGAGAGGTAAGGGAGACCAACAATATAAAGTGGGCTTAAGCCCCCTTACAAGCAACCTATTTCTAACAAGTAGGTCCACACATGTGAAGCACTACACTCCAAAAGGACACATGTCCAACTCCAAGGTGATGTTGTCAACAAGCAAGGCTCTAAGGCATGAGTGCTCCTCAAGCAAGGTCCAACACTCCTCCTCCAAGTGCTCCAAGGCTCCAACGCTCCTCCTCCAAGTGCTCCAAGGCTCCAATGCATCTCCAAGGTTGTGTGCATCCTCTAGGTACAAGTACAACACACCTACATGACTATTCCCTTAACCCAATTGTCCTCAAGTCAAGTACAAGCCTCCACACAAGTGATCCAAGTGTGCCTATGCCATCTAGGGCTTAATGCCCTCCTTCGAAATGCCAAGTTCTCCTACTCCAAAGCAAGGCATCCTCCAAGCAAGCATCGAATCTCCATGTGGCTAGTATGAAGAAAATCACCAAGTTGTCTAAAGGTCTCTAGTGCTCCAAGGAAGAAAACCACCTAAGCATCCATACTAGGTCTAGCAATCCATGAGCAAGCCACCGCCACATGTGCATGTTTGTCAAGGAACATTCAAGAGTTATCCATACACCATGCATCCCACATCACATGAAGCACCCCCAAGTTTGGTGTAAACAATTTCAGAGTAACCCCAAAAGCTAACCAAAATGAGTAAAACTAATTTGTCGTATCAATGGTGGCTTGTTGGGTGAAGTGGGGTGTTGTTATTGCCCCCACTAGGGTTCAAGTTTCTCCAATGACATGGTCATGCTTCTGCTTGTGTTTGTGTCAATGCTTGCGAAAAATGCGTGGGGCTAGGGGCAAGTTTTGGGTGACTTTGGTTGAATAGATCCCCATTACATGTGGTATCTTAGGAAAAGGGTGACTTCCGTAGCATGGTGAGATGTGTCTGCCCATTGAATATCTCACTTAGAATAGTTGTTGCTTTGCTCATTTTGACTAGAAGCATTCAAGAAAAAACCAAACTAATATGTTGTTAAAATTATGACAGTTGTAAGGATTCTTTNGACTTCCGTAGCATGGTGAGATGTGTCTGCCCATTGAATATCTCACTTAGAATAGTTGTTGCTTTGCTCATTTTGACTAGAAGCATTCAAGAAAAAACCAAACTAATATGTTGTTAAAATTATGACAGTTGTAAGGATTCTTTTGGACATGAAGACAAACAAGTTACCAAGGTAACTTTTCTATCTCTAAAAGATAGCAATCATGTCACGTGTGTGGTTCAACAGATAGGGATGCCTAATTTGTCAGGATTGGAGACATCCAATAGTAGAACACTCACAATAATTATCTTGAAATATATGTGTGTGTGTGTGTAGAAGTTATAATTAAATATTATTAAATACAATCTATTTGTATTGAGAGAGTCTGTATAAACAGAAAACTGAGGACAATTATAAAATAAGAGTGGGAGAATGTCGTGCACCTAAATTCTGGGGTTAAGCCTTATGCAAGTGTATTTAATTAATCTTAGAAATCTTATTGCCACATTTTAATGATTTAAATAAGTTTAAACAGAGGTAATAGTACTTT
>SNQJ01S0161363.1:27763-37970 GCA_010110895.2 Picea sitchensis | reverse complement strand
TTTCTCCTGGGAAGCTAAGGCTTTGTTGGAGGTACCTGCAACACAAAAGGACTAAAGGAATCAAGAGTGGGTTTTTTATAAGTTGTCCCTAGAGCCTCTCTCATGGCATAAAAGGTAGATACAAACACAAAATATGCACTACCTAGCTTAGAGAGAATAAGATAGATGCAACGCTCTTCCTCCATCTTTATCTCACATTCTTCACATAAAATTCTGAGTGTTTTAAACTTAGATAGATAGTCTCCAATGCAAGAAAAATCACTTTGATTTAAATTCAGTACTTGATTTTCTAATTGTTGTGCTCGAATAATATTGAGTTTACCAAACATAGTTTCAATCTTTTCCCAAGCTTCATCGGGGTCATCAATTTCTTTAAGGTGGAATCTTGAATCAAGAGAGATGGACATTCCAATTAGTCCACGTGCTTCGTCACTCCTATTATCCCATTTAACTTTCTTATTAGCATGAGTGGGTTCTTTTTCCTTTCCCAAGGTAATCCGGTACAAGCCTTTACTTATTAATAAATCATCCATATGAGATTTTCATTGGAAGTAGTTGGTGCTAGTAAGCAAAAGATTATTGGAATAAGCCATATTAAATATGTAGATAATTTGGATTTAAATACCAAAACTGATAATATGGATGGAAAGATCTCGAAAACTTGTGCGGTTTTAAAAAAAACGACACTAAAAATGGACTTCAGATGTGAAAGTTATGCCATTTAAAAAAAAGTTATAGACAGTAACCAAAGCACCACATGGTGGTTTAAGTTGCTTTATGAAGTGACCCACTTTTATAACGAGAAGTGGGATCACTTTTACAATGAAGTTACGTTATAAAAGAAAATCTGCATGCAAAATAAATAACTCTAAAATAAATATTAAAGTTACTTATAGTGATTCAATTTTATACTTTGAAGTGAAATACACTTTACAATTTGAGCATGAACTTTTTAAAAAAAATAACAAAAATATAGACTTGAACTCAAAACCTTTTACTTAATAAGGCAACTTTTAACCAAATGGTCTAGCAAAACATATTGTATTTTTTAGTAAGAGGATTGGGGTTGTTGTTGTTGTTGAAGACGACCTTGGAGAGCGTGCTAAAAAAAAACTCTTTTCATAGAAGAAAAAAATTTCGTTTCTCAATGACAACAAGGGTTAGATCTCGATTAGCTTACCTGAAAAATGCACCTTTTCCTATCTGTTTCTGATTTGTCGAGATCACATAGGGTGCGGGGAAAAGAGAAAACATAGATCTAAAAGAGTAGCAACCTGTAAACAAATAATATAAAACCAAAATAATACTCTGCAAAAATTTAAAAAATGTGTATTCAGGCTTTATACCTCTGAATCTGATTGAAATGGATGTATCTTGGGTAAACGTAAACCTTTTCAAGTGAAATGAAAAGTGTTATTGACTGAAATGAGCACTTCGACTGCAATGGAACAACTCTTTCAGCCCAGAAATGTATGGAAATGACAGAAAATGGAGATGAGGCAACTCGGCTTCATGATCTCGATCTACAACAGGAGTCGGTCTTCAAACAGGCTCTGATACCATGTTAGACAACACAGGTATTCCAACAGAGGATGAACACCTTCAGTAACCACTCACACAACCAAATCAAAGATCAACACACCGATATTTTGATGTGTTAAAACCCCTAAGAGGAAAGATCCACTGCCCCAGCCAATGCGACCACTTGGAGTAGTTTATTAATGCAAACGAAAAAGACTACAAAGAGATTTTACCATAATCGATCATCGACAAATGACCCTCCATGCTCTCTAAATAAAGATCATGGGCCAATCGTGTGTTAAGCCACAGATCAATGGTCGTTAAGATCAAGGAGAATATGAACCGTCAGATCACTCTATGTCGGGAACATATTGTGACCGTCGGATTTCCTAACTACAAATGCATACTAATGCATACTAAAGAAACAAACTAAGAAATACACTTTACCTAACGACACATTAGACCAAGTAGATCTTAATTAAATCCTAAGTTTTAAATATCCTAATACTTTGTATATGAAGATCTTAGATTGTTGCCTATAAAGGTCTTGTTAAATTGGTGCTCAACTCAGGAGATTGGTGTCTCCAATAGGTTGGTGCCTACACAATATCTTGTTGAGTTGGTGCTCAGTTGAATATATTGGTGTCTCTAGTAGGTTGGCACCTACAAAATTTTATAAAGATAAGTTTTTGTGGTTTTCTCCCATAAGGGTTTCCAAATTAAACTTTGTGTATTGTGATTTGAGTTTACATGCATTTATTGTCTTAAAGTTAATGAATGCTCATTTAAATTAAAAAGTATCTTATATTGATTCACCCTCCACTCTCAATACATGCATAAGTTCAATAGGACTAGTGTGAGCGTTGCCTCCATCAATGCATCATCAAGGAAGTTTTAGTTTTAGTTAAGTGGAAGGTTACACAACCGGAAGATGCCACCTGGGAGTTAGTTGTTGGGTTCTTGATTTTAACTCTTTTTATCACTTCCATGCATACAATTCCTTCTTAACCTATGCCTCTAAACTATCTTATACCCTATTATCACCTCTTTTTCCACAAGTATTCCACTATCTACAGGATATGTTTATCAAGTAGACATTCAAGGTAAATTTGTCTATTTTTGCATATCTTCACCTTTCTATATGCGCATGAAAGTCATTTTACTAACAAGTCGCTACAAAATCACAAATATATTTTTGTAGCGACTATATATTTTGTAGCAAATTTGCAACTTTGAAATGTTGCATGCATTCCAGGGACAAACCATGACTTGGAGGAGGTTAAAAATCGTCACAAGATGATTGCTTACATGTTAGCTAAGATCTAGAGTCAGTAGGGATAGTGTAAAAACACAAACTGATATGTAAACTGCTATGGATATTCCACTGGAATAGTTTATCATAATAGATCTGATCATTAAAATTGAAATCTACACTATGAAGGTTGAATTCCTTTACATTCCAAAATATTTAGTTATTGATTTTCTACTTCTGCGTGAAATTGATAAAATGCAAAAAATAGAGAATGGTAAAGCACAATCACACACCATCTATTAGCACAAGAATTTGTAGCTAGAAGAGGCCTAACTATCAGAGTTTTGGGTTTTTTCTAAAGTGTTAACTCTCTCAGTGGTAAAGTGCACAACCTATTATACTGCCAAGACACCTAAACACAATGGGTTCGACATTATAAAAGACCACCAACTACTATGCACACGTTCAAGATTGAAGGAATTTCATTTTGACATTGCTGCCTAAACCTACACACAGGCACAGCATAAGTGGCGCTACCTACAGGCGCTACCTAATATCCTGGCAGAAAACGAATTGTGCAGAGTTATTTTACCAGTTTTTAGTCACTAACTTGAAACTTGGATTCTGATCAATTGAAAAGTTATTTTTGAAAATTGGAGGAGGTTTTTGTTCATAACATGCAAAATAACAAAAACCTCTCTCAATTTTTCAAAATGTGTTATGGTTTGAGAGATATTAGACATAGAAGTGGTGCTACCCAACTATTTTACAGCGGCACTGCCTAATTTCCTGTAGTGGTCACGGTTTTGATATTCGCCTTGTTGGGAGGTTGCCACATGTCAAGGAGGGTTCAAATGACTTCTCAAGGGTCGGTTAGATGTCAAGGGACACCTGCACCTAATATGTAGCTTCAGAAAAGGCCTCATGCAATGAGGTGGATACATTTTATAAATGACTTCCAACAAATTCCTGAAAATTAGCAGTTTGTTGGATTTTTGTCTCTTTAATTGTTGCCACATATCTCCAAGGTTTAGAATCCAATGGAGGAGATGGGATTCGACCTCCTAAGGTTATGAGGATGCTATTTTATATTTAAGGAAGGAAATATTTTTTGGACAGAGGGGATGAGCCAAGAGAGGCTAGAGAGAGTAGGAGTAGGCAATTTTTCTGTGTATGTTCATTTGTAAGCCTGTGGGCATTTTATGATTGTAAGCATTAATGCTATTGGAGACTCATGAGAGCTGTGATTTCAGATTGTAACTCTTCTATTTATATTTCTTCTTATTTGAATATATTGCAGATTTGAGGATCAAAGGCTGTCAATGATTTATGGATCCCTAAGCAACAAAGGATCTATTGTATTTTGCCCATCAGTCATTGTTTATATTCAAGTATTTGTTGATTCATTAAATTGAGAAGATCTTTGTTTAGTGAACATTCTACCTTATGTTTTCCCTCTTCATTCTTCCACTTATCAACATATAATCTTGTTTTTTGTTGAGCAACTTTTGTGCCTTCGATGAGTAGGATGTTTGTAACTCCATTGCCCATTGGTGTAGCCTACTGATCTACAATTTGCAGCCCTTTCTCTTTATTTATCCATCTTGTTGATCCACTTATTCAAAACCAAAATTATCTTTTACATTTTGATGGGTGTTGAGCTTACACTTTAGCAGTCAAAGTGTGACTTTCAGTACTAACATTTTTGGCATCGTTGTCGGGGACGGATTTGAGCAGATTGAAAATCTCCCTGGGAAGAACAACATTGCACAGCTCCAGATTTAGATGGTGATTGAAGTTGGACACCTTCAATACTTCACATTCACCATGGCGACTCCATTGTTCAGAATATGTTGGTGACTCCATTGGAATGAGACCGTTAAATTGCTGTGAAGGCTATCCTGGCCAGGAGGTTTGCCCCACTCGTTTTCTCAACTATAGAGGATTATCCACATCATGTGCCTCTTATTGATGAATGGCAAGATCTGCTGCCCATATTTTATGAAGGTAAGGGTGACAACCCTGTTGAGCATGTTCATGAATTTCATAATTTGATGCATTAGCTTGACATCCATCATGAAGATATATTGATGAAAATGTTCATGTATTCATTGGATGGGGATGCACGTAAATGGTATTTCTCGTTACCCCCTTCCAACATTTCATCCTTGAAGGATTTCCATAGAGTATTCAATGAACACTGCAAAAGATTTTATCCCTCTAAAAGTATTTGTCATAACTGCTATGAGGGATATGTAGAATTTGCTCAAGATTTGTTAGATTGCTCTGTTGAATATAAAGATGAAAGCGATTTTATTCACTATCCAAATGAAAGCATAAAGAATACTCCTATATTCGGAGAGGACAACAGTCAGAACTTTGTTTCAGATGAAAATCATGTGTATGAACAACTAGAAGCAACAGTTATTGCTGTTCCTGAAATTGATATTTTTAACAATTATATTCTTGATGAATTACTATTTTAGAGGTTGATCATAGGTATGAAGGGGAACCTATTTTTGATGAATATTATAGTGATGATGAACAACAAGCTTATCCTATATTTGATCACTATGAAGACAGGGAGTATGATGCAGGGGTTGGCCTTGTCACAGAAGACATAACCTGAAGATTTGACCAGGAGCAGCCCTTAGTTGAGGCACATGAGAAGATCATTTATACACAGCCAGAAGTAAATCAACAATCATCAGTGGATCAACAACCACCTACATCAATCCTTCTTCCACTTGTACCCACAGTTTACAGTAAGCAACTTCAACTGGAAAAAGAAATATGCTATCAGTCCCATGTGTTTTGTCACCATTTTCATGACCCTGTAGGGATGTATATGGAGTTGTATTTCTCAAATGTTTTGGAACCTGTAAACTTTATTGTGTTAGAAGAAGTCAGAGGAGATATAGGAAATGTTTTCAAACCATTATCATATTCCTCTTGTCTACTGTCAATCATTGGCATTATAAAGACTCATGTCAACAAGTTGATTGAATGGATTTGGTGGAAGTTTGCCTTCACCTAGCCCATTGTAAAAGTCAGTAAGCTTAGGTTTTGTACATAAATAAGCTCCATCAAGAGAAGGTGTGTTTTCTTTATGTTTGAAAGTAGGGTTATATAAGTGGTCAGTATGTTGTCTTCAGCACAATGCATCAGAGAATGACTCCACAATCCCAGAGGATAAGGCACTGAAACTACAAGAGTTCTTAGAGACTCACAGGGAGGACTCTATCCCCCATGCAGCCTATGTTAGCACAAGAATTTGCAGCTAGAAGAGGCCTAACTATCAGAGTTTTGGGTTTTTGCTAAAGTGTTAACTCTCTCAGTGGTAAAGTGCACAACCTACTATACTACCAAGACACCTAAACACAATGGGTTCAACATTATAAAAGACCACCGACTACTATGCACACGTTCAAGATTGAAGGCACTGTGTTTTGACATTGCTACCTAAACCTGCACACATGCGCAACATAAGTGGCGCTACCTAATATTCTGGCAGAAAACGAATTGTGCAGAGTTATTTTATGAGTTTTTAGTCACTAACTTGAAACTTGGATTCTAAACAATTGAGAAGTTATTTTTGAAAAATGGAGGAGGTTTTTGTTCATAACATTCCAAATAACAAAACCCTCTCTCATTTTTTCAAATTTTTTTATGGTTTGAGAGATATTAGACATAGAAGTGGCGCTACCCAACTGTTTTACAATGGCGCTGCCTAATTTCCTGTAGCAGTCACAGTTTTGATATTCGCCTTGTTGGGAGGTTGCCACATGTCAAGGAGGGTTAGAATGACTTCTCAAGGATCAGTTAGATGTCAAGGGACACCTGCACCTAAAATTTAGCTCTATAAAATGCCTCATGCAATGAGGTGGAGACATTTTATTAATGACTTCCAACAAATTCCTAAAAATTAACAATTTGTTGGATTTTTGTCTCTTTAATTGTTGCCACCTATCTCCAAGATTTAGAATCCAATGGAGGAGATGGGATTCGACCTCCTAAGGTTATGAGGATGTTATTTTCTATTTAAGGAGAGAGGGGATGAGCCAAGAGAAGCTAGAGAGAGTAGGAGTAGGCAATCTTTTTGTGTATGTTCATTTGTAAGCCTGTGGGCATTTTATGATTGTAAGCATTACTGCTATTGGAGACTCATGAGAGTTGTGATTTCAGATTGTAACTCTTCTGTTTATATTTCTTCTTATTTGAATATATTGCAGATTTGAGGATCAAAGGTTGTCAATGATTTATGGATCCCTAAGAAACAAATGATCTGTTGTATTTTGCCCATCAATCATTGTTTATATTCAAGTATTTGTTCATTCATTAAATTGAGAGGATCTTTGTTCAGTGAACATTCTACCTTATGTTTTCCCTCTTCATTCTTCCACTTATCAACATATAATATTGTTTTCTGTTGAGCAGCTTTTGTGCCTTCGATGAGTAGGATGTTTGTGACTCCATTGCCCATTGGTGTAGCCTACTGATCTAAAGTTTGCAGCCCTTTCTCTTTCTTTATCCATCTTGTTGATCCACCTATTCAAAACCAAAATTATCTTTTACATTATGATGGGTGTTGAGCTTACACTTTAGCAGTCAAAGTGTGACTTTCAGTACTAACATTTTTGGCGTTGTTGCCGAGGACGGATTTGAGCAGATTGAAAATCTCCCTGGGAAGAACACATTGCATAGCTCCAGCTTTATATGGTGACTGAAGTTGCACACCTTCAAGACTGCACATTCACCATGGCGACTCCATTGTTCAGAATATGTTGGTGACTCCACTAGAATGAGACCGTTAAATGGCTATGAAGGCTATCCTGGCCAGGAGGTTTGCCCCACTCATTTTCTCAGCTATAGAGGATTATCCACATCCTGTGCCTCTTATTGATGAATGGCAAGATCTGTTGCCCAGATTTTATGAAGGTAAGGATGACAACCTTGGTTAGCATGTTCATGAATTTCATAATTTGATGCAACAACTTGACATCCATCATGAAGATATATTGATGAAAATGTTCATGTATTCATTGGATGGGGATGCACGTAAATGGTATTTCTCATTACCCCCTTTCAGCATTTCATCCTTGAAGGATTTCCACAGAGTATTCAATGAACACTGCAAAATGTTTTATCCCTCTGNTATGAAGGTAAGGATGACAACCCTGGTTAGCATGTTCATGAATTTCATAATTTGATGCAGCAACTTGACATCCATCATGGAGATATATTGATGAAAATGTTCATGTATTCATTGGATGGGGATGCACGTAAATGGTATTTCTCATTACCCCCTTTCAGCATTTCATCCTTGAAGGATTTCCACAGAGTATTCAATGAACACTGCAAAATGTTTTATCCCTCTGAAAGTATTTGTCATAACTGTTGTGAGGGATATGTAGAATGTGCTCAAGATTTTTTAGATTGATCTGCTGAATATAAAGATGAAAGCGATTTTATTCACTATACAAATGAAAGCATAAAGAATACTCCTGTATTCAGAGAGGACAATAGTCATAACTTTGTTTCAGATGAAAATCATTTTTATGAACAACTAGAAGCAACAATTATTGTTGTTCCTGAAATTGATATTTTTAACAATTATATTCTTGATGAAATTATTGTTTTAGAGGTTGATCATAGGTATGAAGGGCAACCTGTTTTTGATGAATATTCTAGTGATGATGAACAACAAGGTTATCCTATATTTGATCACTATGAAGACAGGGAGTATGATGCAAGGGTTGGCCTTGTCACATAAGACATAACTCGAAGATTTGACAAGGAGCAGCCCTTAGTTGAGGCACATGAGGAGATCATTTATACACAGCCAGAAGTAAATCAACAATCATCAGTGGATCAACAACCACCTACATCAATCCGTCTTCCACTTGTACCCACAGTTTACAGTAAGCAACTTCAAGTGGAAAAAGAAATATGCTATCAGTCCCATGTGTTTTGTCACCATTTTCATGAACCTGTAGGGGTGTATATGGAGTTGTATTTCTCAAATGTTTTGGAACCTATAAACTTTATTGTGTCAGAAGAAGTTAGAGGAGATATAGGAAATGTTTTCAAACCATTTTCATATTCCTCTTGTCTGCTGTCAATCATTGGCATTATAAAGACTCATGTCAACAAGTTGCTTGAATGGCTTTGGTGGAAGTTTGCCTTCACCTAGCCCATTGTAAAAGTCAGTTAGCTTAGGTTTTGTACATAAATAAGCTCCATCAAGAGCAAGTGTGTTTGCTTTATGTTTGAAAGTAGGGTTATATAAGTGGTCAATATGTTGTCTTAAGCACGATGCATCAGAGAATGACTCCACAAGCCCAAAGGATAAGGCACTGAAACTACAAGAGTTCTTAGAGCCTCACAGGGAGGAATCTATCCCCCATGCAGCCTATGTTAGCACAAGAATTTGCAGCTAGAAGAGGCCTAACTATCAGAGTTTTGGGTTTTTTCTAAAGTGTTAACTCTCTCAATGGTAAAGTGCACAACCTACTATACTGCCAAGACACCTAAACACAATGGGTTCGACATTATAAAAGACCACCAACTAGTATGCACACATTCAAGATTGAAGGCATTGCGTTTTGACATTGCTACCTAAACCTGCACACAGGCGCAACATAAGTGGCGCAACCTAATATTCTGGCAGAAAACGAAATGTGCAGAGTTATTTTACCAATTTTTAGTCACTAACTTGAAACTTGGATTCTGAAAAATTGAGAAGTTATTTTTGAAAACTGGAGGTTTTTGTTCATAACATGCCAAATAACAAAAACCTCTCTCTGTTTTTTAAAATGTGTTATGGGTTTAGAGATATTAGACATAGAAGTGGCACTACCCAACTATTTTACAATGACGCTGGCTAATTTCCTGTAGCGGTCATGGTTTTGATATTCGCCTTGTTGGGAGGTTGCCACATGTCAAGGAGGGTTTGAATGACTTCTCAAGGATCAGTTAGATGTAAAGGGACACCTACACCTAATATTTATCTCCAACAAAGGCCTCATGCAATGAGGTGGAGACATTTTATTAATGACTTCCAACAAATTCCTGAAAATTAGCAGTTTGTTGGATTTTTGTCTCTTTAATTGTTGCAACCTATCTCCAAGGTTTAGAATCCAATGGAGGAGATGGGATTAGGCCTCATAAGGTTATGAGGATGCTATTTTCTATTTAAGTAAGTAGATATTTTTTGGAGAGAGGGGATGAGCCAAGAGAGGCTAGAGAGAGTAGGAGTAGGCAGTTTTTCTGTGTATGTTCATTTGTAAGCCTATGGGCATTTTATGATTGTAAGCATTACTACTATTGGAGACTCATGAGAGCTGTGATTTCAGATTGTAACTCTTCTGTTTATATTTATTCTTATTTGAATATATTGCAGATTTGAGGATCAAAGGCTGTCAATGATTTATG
>SNQJ01S0161363.1:4910-16363 GCA_010110895.2 Picea sitchensis | reverse complement strand
TAACAAATTGTGCACTAGTATTCCCACAGTCTATAAAATCAAGATTCATAACTTGTATTGAATGCTATGAGAAAATAAATGACTATAATTGAAATCACATTTCCTTCTTAAATCAAATAAAAGTTGACTATAAATTAAGCAACATAAACCTCATAGGTAGGCCCTCCTGGTTTGGATAACGTTGTTGAAAACACTACAGATCTAAACTAAAGACTCAACACTCACAATGCATAAGATTGTCAGTCAACAGAACCTGTATTAATTCTCATAATCTTTGTTACATTAGTATCAACAGAATAACATTACAACCATTCTCTATCATGTCTCTTAGGCTTCAACTTGAAGTTTATATAACATTACAAGTATTCCCTTAGATCCATAGCCTACAGATTGTGTAACAAAACAACTAGAAAACAAAGCATGGATATTTTGCAGTTCCTATCTGTTGTGATTGTGGCTTGATGAGCTTAATTCAATGAATCACGTAGACATAATTTCATGATAGTGATGCATGAAACTCACACATTCGATTTGTTGACACATCGTGGATGGATTTATTAAGAACCAAATATCAAAATAGCATAAAAACCTCAGAATAAGTACTCCATGATTTGACAAAGAGAGAAATTCAAATAATAATCCTCTTCGAGGGGCAACCTCCTTATACATCACAAGAATTCACAAATACAAGATTATTCCAAATGAAAAGGTCTCCTTGGTATATATAGAAGACTAGGAGGTACAATTACAAGTAATGGACCCAAGCTGACATAAATAAAATAACAATACTAATGTAATATGCCCCAATTAAAGGGTAATGTGCCATGATCTAGGGCTTAACATGCCCCTCCCCTTCATACAAGTGTTTTCCTGAACGCTTGAGTAGTTTTGGATGTTTATGTATAAAAGACTCATCTTCCCACGTGGAATCTTCAACAGGGAGTTTCTTAGACTTAATGAGATACTCTGAAATTGATCTATTCCCCAGCTGGAAAATTCTTGTGTCAGTGATAGCTTCAGGTTCCAATATGATTTTTCCTTCCTCGTCAAGTTCTGGAAATATAGTTTGAACTGGGATCTTGTCACCTATAACGTTCTTTAAGCATGAAACATGGAAAACTAGGTGTACTCGCGGACATGCATGCAACTCCAATTTGTATTCCATAGTACCAATCTTTTGAAACACCTTATAAGGGCTATAATACTTCAGTGATAATTTATTATCCTTCTTAGATTGCTTGAGGGACATCTGCTTGTATGGTTGTCATCTTAAAAATATCCAATCCCCTACTTCAAAACTTCTTTCACTACCATGTTGATCTATTTGATGTTTCATGCGATTATGTGCCATGGTCAGGTTGTCCTTTAAGAGTTGGAGAAATTGTTGTTGATGCTCAATGTGATCTTCCACTGCTTGAACCTTAGATTTTTATTTTAGAGAAGAAGTGATGGACGATAGGTGATGTCCATAAAGCACTATAAATGGTGTCATTTTTTATACAGTATGAAAGGAAGTGTTATACCACCATTATGCCAAGGGTAACCACTTGAATCATTGTGTTTGTTTATTAGAGACAAAGCAATGAAGGTAGCCTTCTAGACATTTGTTCACTATCTTAGTTTGTCCATCAGATTGAGGATGATAAGATGAGCTATGAGCCAATTGAGTACCCAAACAAGAAAATAATTTTCTCCAAAAATGTCTAGTGAAGATGGGATCTCTTTCGCTTACAATAATCTTTGGCCTTCCATGTAGCTTTTGAATTGTCTCCATGAATGTGGTAGCAACTGTACTATCTTTGAAAGGATGAAAGAGTGCACAAAAGTGTGCGTACTTGGTAAGTCTATCAACAATCACCATGATGACACACTTTCCTTCAGACTTCAGTAACCCTGTGATGAAATCCATGGAAACCTCCTCCCAACGCTGACTTGGAATGGCTAATGGTTATAAAATACCTGAGGTCTTAATTATTTCAACCTTATTTTGTTGGAAAACCAAACATTTTGCCACAAACCTTTGAACATCAGTTTTAAGGCCATCCCAAAAAAATTCCCTCTTGACCCTTTGATAGGTTTTCAAAAATCTTGAGTGCCCTCCTATCAAAGAGGTGTGCAATTCCAAAAGTACCTTTTGTTTGAGTCAAGAGTTATTACATAAATATAAGTGAACTTTGTACCATAATGAATCATTTTTCCATGTAAATGTATCGAATGCACTCGAATCCTGTTGCAACCTTTGAATGAGAGTCCAAACTTCTTGGTCATTCTTCCATTCATCCCTTGTTTATGTTATCCAATCAGGTTGGATGATAGAGATAGCATAGAGAAATTCCTCAACATCTTCATCCTTTCTTGAGAGCACATCTGCCACAACATTTTTCTTCCCTTTTTTATAGATGATTTCAAAGTCATAACCCAACATCTTGGTCACCCATTTTTGTTGATCTTCTGAAGATAGTCTTTGTTCCAAGAAGTATTTAATATTTTCATGATCTATTTTGACCTTGAAGTGCCTGCATATTATGTAAGAGCACCATTGCTTCAATGAATGTAGTATTTCCATCATTTCCTTTTCATAAATGGGTTTATGTAAGTCATTTCTCTTGAGTGGTCGACTTTCAAAAGCAAGGATCCTTCCTTCTTGCATTAGAAAAACACCAATGCCATTTCCCGAGGCATCACATTTGGAGTGGTCAAGACATGAGCTTTTCACATTGCCTCTTTAAGTTGTTCAAAATCTTGAGTTGCCTCTAGAGTCTATTAGCGCCATGAATTTCATAGCTTAGGTTATAGGTTTGTCAACAATTTGCAAAGTCATGTATATTAGCACCCATATTGTTTTTATGACTAGCAGCATCTAACATCTCCAAGGGTCATTTTCAAAAGGAAGCTTATCATTTATTTGTTCCATTTCCATTTGCAACTGTGTGCTGCAAAATTCATTGCACACCACGCAGAGAATGTTTTCGCGCATAAGATGTTGTTGCGCAGTGGATTATGTCGCGCAGAGGATGTCGTCGCGCAAAGGATGTTGTCGCGCAGTCAATTTCGTCGCTCATAGAATTTTGTCACCCAGTGGATTCTGTCGCGCATAGGATGTTTTCACGCAGTGGATTTCGTCGCACATAGGATGTTGTCACGCAGTGGATTCTATCGCGCATAGGATATTGTCGCGCAGTGGATTTTTCCAGTACACAGGCTACAGGTCGCACTGCGCAAATAACTGGTTTAGTGGTCAACTTCAAGATCAATTTATGACCAACTAGAGAGGAATTTTTAAAATCCCCGAGAGGTTTTTGTCGAGGACAAACCAAATAATAAAAACCTCTCTCATATTTGAAAAATGTGTCATAGATTGGGAGATTCAAAGGAATCTTTGAGCCCTATTTTTCAGCTTTCATGGTTTCCTATCCGAGACATGTTTTTGTGACACATATTCCGGCCAGCTAGAGATGAATTTAAAGAAACCAAGGGAGGTTTTTCTTTATAAAGAGCTTAAATACAAAAACTCTCTCAGTTTCTAAAAGTAGTGTTTTATCAGTGAGATACGATGTCATATTTAACGCCTATTTTCCTAGTTTTTTGCGCATTCTGTTGTGTTTTTGTTGTAGGTTACTGTTGCGTAGCAGACTTGCTGTGCAGAGATGACAGAGTGTCCAGCAGTGAAAATGATGACTTATCACAACCATAGGGTCAAATGTTGATAATGATCAATGATTGTAAAGAATATCTTGATTACGATTATGATTTGGAAAAGTCGGGTTTCCTATTTTTAGTGAATCCGTTGAAGTTATTGTTCTTTTTCAAAGAAAACGGATCCATGATTCTAGGAGGGAATAGTTCGACCCTAGCAACCAAGCATGACATTAGTTTTCTATATATGGGGATCATTTTCACGTAAACAGGGTTGGTTGGAAAATTGAGTAAATGACTGCTATTGTATGTAATCTAAGTTTTTTACCGAAATTTAATGCAAAGGTCCTGTGATTTGATGAAAAGATTCTAGTTGTGACAGTCAGATGTATTGTGTCTCTTTCTTTGCGTTTGTTTTCCCTATTACCTTTTATTTCATATCTTATATTGTCTATTCCAGAACGACTTTTCGAACCTGCAGATTCATTGTACATCGCCCCTTGTTCGCGCCACTTAGACAAAACGGTTTCCTCTCAAGCTAACTCTGAATTCATCCACAGCGGCACTCTTGAGTTGCTTCCTGTGTTTTTTCTACCACCACACTTTATGGTTTACACTGAAGGTTGTTGCTTGCCTAGCCTTTTCCTCTCAAATCTAGTCACTGAGTCATTTGTTCCGTCTTTTCCTTAGATCTACCCCATAGGCCAAGTTTTACTTTTCTGCGTCAATATTACCAGAAAACCTTTTACCATCGGTGTTAAATATAGCCATTGTTTTCAAAGTCATATCCTGCGCGGAGACCGCGCCATTTCCGAGAGATCCCTCTCCAGATCTGAAAGGCTAGTTTTGGGTCTCAAAGTTGGTTGAAAAAGTTACCTTCATCGTTTGTTTATCAACTGAATAGATTTACGGAGTGCTAACAGAGTCCATGAAAATGCATCCTTCTTAGTTAATGCAGTTAAAGGTGTTTTTATTCTTCCATAGTTCTGAACAAACTTGCAGCAGTAACCTGTCAAACCCAAAAATCCTCTAATATTCTTCAATGTTTTGGGAATCGACCAGTCCATCATGGCTTTAATCTTGTTAGGGTCTACCTTGACACCTTCATGAGATACAATATGACCCAAATACTCTACCTCCTTCACTCCAAAGAAACATTTGGACGGTTTGGCATCTAGTATTTTATCCTTTAGTAGTTGTAGCACCATGTCAACATGTCGAACATGATGTTCCCAAGACTTTTTATAGATTTGTATATCATCAAAAAATACTAGCAAATTTTTTTTAAGGAAGGGCTTGAAAATGGAATTCATCAACCCTTGGAATGTGGAAGGTGCATTTGTAAGGCCAAAAGGCATGACCAAAAAATCATAATGACCTTCATGAGTTCTGAATGTTGTTTTTGAGATATCTTCTTCCTTCATTCTAATATGATGATACCCCGAATGAAGATGCAACTTTGTGAAGTAGATTTCTCCATGTATTGCATCTAACAATTCATCAATGACGAGAATGGGAAACTTATCTTTAATGGTGATCTTGTTGAGATCTCTATAATATGGACACATACACCATGAGCCATGTTTCTTAAGTACCATTACCACCAGTGCAGAGTAAGAATTTTGGCTAGGTCTAATAATGCCAACCTCTAACATTTCTTCAACCATACACTCAATTTCACTCTTCTAGGCATAATGTTATATGCAAGGCTTGATGTTAGGAGGAACTCTCCGAGGAATTAAGTGAATAGCATAATCATGATCGCGAGTGGGTGGAACACCTATGGAAATATCTTCAAATACTTTGGAATGCTTATCATTGATCCCTTGGAGATCTAGGGGAATAGATGGCTTAGATGTTTGAACATATAGTGAGCATAGTTGTACAATTACATCTAGATGCCCCTTTTTCAATAGTTTTTTCATGCCATTAGAGCTTACCACCTTACTGGGTTTCCTTGTGATACCCCTTAACTCAAATTCCTTTCCCTCCAATGAAAATTTCATTAAAAGTTCTTGAAAATTAAAATCTAGTGTTCCCAATGATTGTAACCATTGGACCCCTAGTATGACATCAACACCACCCAAGGGTATAACAATCATTGGATTATTCATTAAATATTCCCCCATAGTAAGATTGATCTTATGAAATTTTCTTGAGAAATTGATAGTTCCTCCATTTGCAATCATTACTTGAAACTATGGCACTGAATATATAAATCAATTGAGATATTTGTCTAATTTACAGTGAATGAAATTATGAGTACTACTAGAATCTATTAGCACTATTACCTTTTTCTTTTTGATATATCCTTCTATCTTGAGGGTTTGAGGAGTGTTAATTCCATTCAATGCATGACATGATATGGTGGAAGTCATCTCTTCCGAAGAAATCTCTTCTACATCTTCATCTTGAGATGGTTCTTGCTCTTCTTCCTCTTCACAATCTATGTAGAATAATTTCTTCTCACCACACTTATGTCCCTTATTGTACTTCTTGTCACAATTAAAGCATAAACCTTTTGCTTTTCTTTCCTCGAATTGTTGAGGTGTAAACCTTGTAGGTTGAGATGGTTTAGAAGAAGGAACATTATTCCCTCGATAGGTGTTAGGGGTGGTCCTTCTAGTAGCCATAGGTAGATTTTTACTTTCAACATTTCTCGCCACCCTAAATGAATTCTCCAATGATTTGGGTTCCCACAGGTGAACCTTATGTTGAATGTTATCCTTTAAAGTTCCTATGAAGACATTAATCAGGTTTTCATCTAGAATATTTGTTACCTTTATATTCAATCTTTGGAATGTTGGACAACTGAGAGGGGGGGGGGTGAATCAGTTGTTACCGTGCTTAAACAATTTTGCTTATTTTAAACTCTTTACAGAGCACTCAATGACAATCACAATAATGCAGGGAAGTAAGCAATAGAACATTCAACATCATTCACACATATGAGATGCACAGTGACAGATATTTCTTGAGGAAACCCATAAAGGGTAAAAACCTCTTCTTCTTTATATGATAAGTAATCTTTACATTCTGTACATTATCATACTTATGAGAACCAAATCATAATGAGGCTACAACCTTTGTTTTTCAAGATTCTACTTGCTGAGAGAACCAACTCTCTGAATTCTCTAGCACCCACTAGAAGGAAGCACCGACTCCCTGGTTTCTCTAGCACCAACTAGAAGGAAGCACCAACTCCTTGGTTTCTCCAGCACCCACTAGAAGGAAGCACCAACTCCCTAAGAGTTCCAACACCAACTGGATGGAAGCACTAACTTCCAGTTACACAGGCACCAACCTGTATATCAGAGAACCAATGTTCTCCCTTGCACCTCCCTGCCACCCTGGTTTCTCTCGCTGCAACCAGATGGAAGCTACAACTCCTTGTGTTCAAGCACCCACTTGAAACTCTAAGGACAACAATCCTCCCTAACACCTCCTTAGCACCCTTAAATATCAATCTTTGCTACTGAAATGAATTAAAGTGATATAATGTTCATCAATGGCTTACCAGTCTCATCATTGTTCAGCTACAATGCTCTTCTCTACCTACATCGATCTCTTCCTGCACCCCTTCCTTATGCTTTATGTTCTTCTGCCTTTCATGCTCTGCGTGCCATGTCCCTTCTATGCACCATTCCTCTTCTGTGCATTTCAGCTGCTGCACTCTACCTCCTTCTACACACCTGAATCACTCTCAACAGCGACACCCATCTCTTCTTTGTTCTACATTCTTATAGTCTCAGTGCATCCATATGCACAATCCTTCTGCATGCTCTTCACAATGCCATTGTTCTCTGCATCGGGATATTCACTGCCACTCCACATTTCCATGGCTTCACTCCCTCGAGCATCAACACACTCTCTCTATTCTACATGTTCTCCTCATGTCGATTCCTCTTCTTGTTCATCATGGCAATTCCTCAGCTTCTCTAGTGGTTATACCCATGCATTCATCATCAATGAGTGTTATGCTGAGATTCCTTAGCCTGTCTAGCAGTCGAGATTCTTCATCTTCTCTATCATATTCAATCTCATCCTCTATGTTGCAGTTACAGGCTTCAACGCTCTTCCATCTGTCAATCGCCTCTATGAACAGTCTTCGTTCCACTGGCAGATGCCTTGAAACTCTTCAGCTCCTCTAGCAATCACACTGAGGCCTCTTTGATTTTACTGTGCAGAAACAATCATTGGTTTCTGGAAGTTACACTATGAACCTCTTGAGCCTTATGCATATGGCACCTTTCACCCTTCCTTTCACATGTGGCCTCAGGCGGTGACCACACGCCTGTTAAGAAGGCGCTTTCACGATTTGCATTTCGACAATTCCTATTGTGAGGCATCTCGACTCTCCAAGTCGCTATCTCCGAAGTGGAGATTAGCTTCGTGCTAGATCCTCCCTTGAGCCTTCATCAATGTGACGATAGGTTATGACCAGGGGCCAATTCTGAACACGCATTTCACATTTCGCGTTTCGGGGATTATGTCGTGAGTGTCCTTGACACCTCCAACTCCTGGTATCCGAAACCTGCACCAAAAGGTGTTTTTCTCATTTAGGCATTCCTGTGGTGAAGTGTTTCGACACTCCAACTTCCGGTATATGAAACCTACACCAAAAGGTGTTTTTCACATTTCGGCATTCCGACATTTCGACATTCCTGTGGTGAAGTGTTTCGACACTTCCAACTCCCGGTATCCGAAACTTGCACCAAAAGGTGTTTTTCACATTTAGGCATTCCTGTGGTGAAGTGTTTCGACACTTCCAATTCGTGATCCCCGAAATGGAGCTTGGTTGCACTAGCTCCTTCCTTCATCTTCCGCAAATGTGACCACTGGTTGTGACCACAGCCTTATTCAAAAACGTATTTCGCACTTTCGCATTTCAGGGATTATGTGATGAGTCGTCTCGACTCTCCATGTCACGAGCTCTGAAATAGATCTTGGCTTCTATAGCTCTGTTCTCCAGCTCTCAACAATGTGACCATGAGATATGACCACTCTCCAATCAAACAAGCACTTCGCTCTTTAGATCAACGGTCCACGATCCGTGGTGATCAGACGACTATCCTCTGCCCGAGACTTCAGCCTTCGAGACTTTGGGGGAGTGATGAAGCTAAAACTCAGGAAGCAAAACTCCCGTAGTGAGGTCACTCTCGCGTCACTCGATGATGTGTTTTGACCCGAGTGGATGCCACGTGTCACTCTGAATTGTGATTTAGAAACTTCACGGGCCTTCATCATGCCTGATCAACGGTCTAGATCAAACCTCGATCCAACGGTTAGGATTCAACTTCCATGATCATTTCACAAATTCATGAGCCTTCGTTGTGCCTGATTCGAGATTTTGTAAGCCCGCTTCTCCTAGCACTTTAAATAACGTGAAGGTTCTCTTGGATCCAACGATGGTCAGAACCTATGCTCGGATCTAACGCACGAGATCTGTCCTCCATCTTTGCGCCCCTCATGTCTGGATTCGGATCTGACGGTCATCGAGAATTCTGAATGGGATCCAACGATCATTGTTGCTCTTCATTGTTACACTTCTGATCTTTCCATGCCATCATCGTTGTTGATCTTCCTTGCCTTTGCCATGCCATTATCCCTGCGCTATTGGTCTTGATCTTTGCCATCAATGACAAACACGCATACTCTGCACTATCTCTTCTGATCTTATCGAGCTTTCTCTACTGCATCTTCCCAAAATACTTCTGGTTCCTGCCTGGCACATTCTTTCTGTACTTGAGCCATCGTCGTTGTTGTACTTTCCATCAATGACAAGAATACGCTGCCTGTAAAACATGCCAACAATCTCCCCCTTTGGCATTGATGGCAACAAAGGCACCCAAATTATTTTCTCGCCCTTTGACATCAATGTCAAAGAAAACACGCTCCCCCTGAGCTGTTGCGGTATTTTTATAAGGTATCAGATATTAAACCAACACAAACTCCCCCTGACAATATGGACTCTCTTATTTGAGGCCTGCAGAATATTTGTATCTAAACTAGAGTCTTCTCATTCTGATTCTTGGACCTATTCATCTTTAGCTTCCGTTGTATCCTCTGTAGAATACTCAATATCGATCACCTCTCTTACTGGGACTTCTTCATTAACCTTTTCTTGTCATAACTGGATGACTCCCCCTGTCACTGTTCTCTATGATTCTGACTATTTTCCCCCTTTGTTCCTAAAAGGTTAGCTTTCCTTGACAAGGTCTTTCCTCTTGTTATCTCTGCAGGATGTCATGTATATCATTTTGTAAAACAAAATGTTGTCGTTGAATATGTTGTTGTCTTACTGAAACACTGCGTAATTGTAGCTTGTACTTTTTAAATAACCCTTGGATCTCCCCATTGATTCTCATCGATCTCTATTACTACAATTTCATTTTTCTTCCATGATGCATACAATACAAGGCTTTTATGACCATATTCAATCACAAGAAAAAACTGCTACAACCACTCTCATACCTGCTTTTCTTTTTCACAGACGAAGGACCTGTATCAGGTTTCTTGGGAGTACTGATTTCTTCCTTGTTGTATCCAATACCAGTTTTTTCATTTGGTGATCTCTGACTATCCAAGAGCTTATCCAGGGTCATGGAGTTGTTTAAGAACTTGCTTTGGGTGTTTGACTTCTCAACCTTCAAAACTTCATCTTCCATCTTGTGACATGATTCTTCTTCTGCTTCTTCCATGGGATAGATGCTAACTGAACATTCTTTTATTGTATTTGTGTCTTCTTCTTTACTTCTAGGGGAGGATTCAATATAAACATCATTAATTGAACTTATGCCTTTATTCACCACTTATCCTGAGTTTACATTTACCTTACACTCTTTGGACGTGAACACCTCTTCACTGCCTTTGTCACACTTTTGACTTGTACTGAGCAAATTCTATTTCAGACCATCCACAAGCAGAATGTATTGGGCACCTCCTTTGACATTACTCAAACTCACCATCCCTCTATCCTTGATTTTACCTGGTTCATCATTTTCAAGGATCACATCTCCTATTTTGATTTTGCTTATAAGCAAAAGCTTATCCTTGTCTCCAGTCATGTGCTTGGAACATCCACTATCTATATTCCCAGAGGCCTTTTGTTTTTGAGTTGAAAGTGCTAGACCACCTTTTTCACTATCTTTCCTTTTCCATGTGCTGGCCTTTCTATCTAAGAACTTTATCCTTGGATCTGCTTTGTAATTCTAGAGATGGCAGTTTGCAGCTTTGTGGCCAAAGTTGTGACAGTTATAGCATTCAATCTCATTGTTCAATAGGTCAAAGTTATTGTTGCAACGTTGTCTACTCATGGACTGTTTATTATTTCTTGACCTCCTTAGTTGCATGTCTCTAGACTTAATTTGGCAATTTGCAATCTGTGATGATTTGTTACTTGGTTGTATCATTCTTTGTTGTGGCATATATTTATACCTTGAATGTCTTGCTTGCTCATATCTAAATTTTAAAGAACAGTTTACAACTTTGTGACCAAAGTTAGAACAAAAAAAATAATATCCATAGAAAAATCCTTGGTACCTGGAAAATGGTTGTCTTCTTTGAGCAGGTCGATTTCTTCCATGCTGATGATTTCCTTGAGTAGGGAGTGCATTATTTCTTTATTCTACAGATTTAGTCTTGGCACCTTTTTCTTTACTCCTCCTGGGCGGTTGATTGTCTTCCTTTGTTTCTGCAGGTTTGTTGTTGTCATTGGTTGTAGATTTGACAAACTTGATGGGTTCTTTGTTTCTTGGTTGACCACTACTTGATCCCTCTTCATAACCCAAACCAGTTTTCAGCTTTGGATTCCTTTG
>SNQJ01S0161362.1:0-17116 GCA_010110895.2 Picea sitchensis | reverse complement strand
AACAATGCAGGGATGAGTTTACATATTTTTATATTTTAAGTTCAATATTTAAATACTATTACAAATGGTAATATAGTAGAATATTATAAATGGTTATATAATATAGATTGTTTATTTTAAAAATATGTGTGTGATTGTATTATATTGTAATTTTTTATCATGCAAGTTTATTTCCTTACTTCTCATATTTATGAAAATAAATGAAAAATGAAATGAAAGAACAAGTAAATGAACACATTACCCACACAAATGAACACAAAATGTATCTCAAGAAACCCAAAATGGTAGAAAACCTAGTTAGAAGGTGAGGCCTATGCTTTTCTCTCTTTTATTCAGTTACTCAATGCAATTAAAAAGAAAGGGGCACTCGCTATGGAGTTTCCTATCACATTGTGGATTGAATGGATACCGCTATCTGTCTTCCTCCTAATATGTTGTTGTCTCAAATCCCCCTCCTAGATGTTTTGCTTGACTATGGAAGAATTAAAATGCTAAATAATGGAACACTTTCTCCTCCTAATGGCCTAGTATTTAACATAGCATTATAGTTGTTTAGGGTTAGGGTTTTTTCATGCCTCAACCCTCAAATAGTGTTATGGTTTAGATCTTCTAGAATATTCTTGAAATTCCACGCATGGCTAGCCCCACATGTGTGAGTAATGGGGGATAATGTGGCATCCACTTGGTACCATAGTGGTCAACAAGGTAGGTCAACTTGCGGGAGGCATAACTTCCACATAAAAGCTCCAGTTGAGGTGATTTTCACACTATTGGAAATGTCTCAATGTGTAGAATAGAGTCAATGGGATGGGATCTAAGATTCAAAAGTTTTCACAACAAAAAATATCATTTGATGCCTCTAAATGGATCTAGAAGATTTAGGACCCCAAATTTCCATATTGGGACTAACCCTAAAATGGGCCTTATAAGGAAATTCCTCCAATTTTTTCACCCATAATGTACCAATATAGATTTGATATGGATTGTATTGAGAATTAAATGAGATATCAATGAAAATAACATAGAACATAGAAATACAATGAAACCAATATTCTATTAATGAATGGAATACAAAAGACTATAAAATGCAAAGCACACAAACTAGCTAGAATGGTGGTAGTTTATACTTGAAGAGACACATGTGTCGGCTACACGCATTCTCAAGAATATGATTACAAAGAGGCTGAAAAGGCCTTTTAACATAAAGAATTAATGAGAAAACCCTAAACATCCAAATTCGTAATCCTAGAAGATGAAATGCCAAAAGGTTTGTGGGCCCCAACATGGTTAGTTGATACGTCAACTTCCCTGGGGTGTAACATTTGCATACAATATTTGTTTAGAGTGATCAGTACCCCATTGAAAAGGTCTAGCCGATAAGTAAAAAATTCAAAGATTCTGGTACATTCCTTTGTTTATATAATGGGCGTTGTCACACCGAAAAGCATCATTTAGGGCCTCAAAATGACACCCGGACCCAGAAAAATGTAGAAAAAATTCCAATATGTGGAACGATTATGAATTAGTGGAATAGGTGGGTGGCCACCAGTATCCACCTGGATCATTCCTCCACCCTTAGGAAGCAATGTTCCCTATTGCATCAAGGTCCTCCTATCAGATGGGGAATTTTTTTCTTTATCTGAATCCCGGTGAGACACTTTCCTTGGGGAAGAAGTTTCCCTGCTTTAATGACCTGATAGAGTTTGATGTTCTGTTGGAGAGTTCTCAATGTAGTTAGGATTGATTTATTTAGGGGCCAAGTGCTCAACCACATCCAAAGTGTCCAAGAGAGGTTGAAAATATGGTCAAAGAAGTTCCACATTAAAAATGGGGTGGAAGCAAAGGAAAGGGGGAATACTTAATTCAAAAGCATTATCACCCACATCCATGGTGATGGTATAAGTCTCGTATCATAGTGGGAAGAGCTTATGATGGGTTCCTATGAGGTGCTCTTTCATTCAATGAAACCATACCTTATCTCCCACCTAAAACTTGTGTGGTACCTGAAGTTGAGCATGGTGTTGCTTGTACTTGGCATTGGCTTTCCAAAAAATATCATGAACTTGTTGTTGGATTCTTTCAAAAAAAAATTCTTCTCGATCAACCTCATTATTATCATGTGAGGACTCTTCATGTGCAACTACAATGGGAAGAGCTACATCAATGGGGGCCAATGCTTGGAACCCCAAGCACACCTGAAAAGGGTTGTGGCCAATAGAGATGTGGAGGGATTTGTTGTAGCTATGTTGAACATAACGAAGGCTCTCATACCATGTGTGTGGATGTTTTGAATTGTACATCCTCAGTATTTGAACAATCATCATGTTGACTACCTCTGTTTTTCCATTAGTTTGTGGGTGGAAGGCAGTCGATTTGGTCATCTTGGTGTCCATCTTTGACCATATGATGGACCAAAATGTACTCAAGAAACTAGTGTCTCGATTTGAAATAATGGTCCGTGGGAGACAAAAATGAACCCAAAAAAGATAAAAGAAGAGCTTAGCAGTGGCCTTGATTGTGATACTCTTCTTGCAGGTTGTCAAAACTACCATCTTAGAGAATCAATCAATGACCACGAAGACACATTCATTACCATGATTGTTTGAAGGTAGATCAGACATGTAATCCATGGATATGGACTCCCACGGCCTATCAAGAATATTTAGAGGGGTGTATATCCCTTGTTTCTTAATGGTGATTTTTTCAATGAGGCAGGAAACACAGGATATGATATACCTTTTGACATATTGTCAAATATTTTTCCAATAAAAACAATTTTGCAGTATTGCCATTGTTTTTTCCATGCCAAAGTGTCTTGTCACCCGATTGTAATGAGCTTCCCAAATTATCTTTACACGCTCACTTGAAGGAATACAAAGATGGATCATATGGCATAGTAGTCCACCCCATAGATGAAAGTATGGAACTGGTTTTCATATGCTCAATGTCTATTAGGTAGAAGTAAAACCAGAGTTACTGTTATATAATTATGGCCACCTGAAGTTCTTATGCCATTAGGAGTTAATAACTAAGGTTAGCACCACAATCGGGGGTCAACTAAGACATTCTGCAACATGGTTGGTTATTCCCTTCTTTTACTTGATGTTCAACTATTATTTTTGCAGGTACATGGACCACTTATGATGGAAATAATTATATAACTTTCATTGTTTCTCCATGAATTGTAGAGGCTTAGGATTAGTGTGGATGATCATTTCCTTTCCCAGAATGTAATGCTTCCATTGTTGAAATGCCTACACAATTATGTACATATCTTTGTCACATGTTGGGTATATACGAACAACATTAGATAGTGTTTCACTATGATAGGACTCTATATTCCCATGTTGAGTGAGGAGTACATGGATATAATACTATGAAGTATCTGTCTCAATATCAAATGGTTGTTATAGTTATAACATAATAAGGATTGGTGTTGAGTAGAGGTGGAGTTTCAAATCCTCAAATTATTTCTCTTGTGACATAGCCGAAATAAACTTGGCCTTGGATCCACCCTTGGTTACCTAGATTAGGGCCCAAGTGATATGAGAGAACCCCAACACAAACCTATGGTAGAAGTTGGCGATGCCCAAGAAGCTGTCGAGCTTGTTCACTGTATTTAGAACTGACCAATAGAGAATGAATTGGATCTTGGTTGGATCCACATCATACACACTGCTCATGCACGATGTATACCAAATATTGAATTATGTCCATGTCTAAGGAACACTTCTCTAAATTGGCATATAACTTATGTTGTTGTAGGGTGCACAAGACCAATTGAATGTGATTCAAATGTTCCTTCCAGGTTTTTCTAAACATAAGGATGCCATCTAAATGTATGACCACAAAGGATTTTGTGAATGGATGCAATATATCATCCATCATCCATATGAATGTGGCCAGGGAATTAGTTACGCTGAAAGACATGACCAACCACTTGAAGATATCTTCTTTAGACTTCAATAATGTCTTCCATACATCAATTTTCTTAATCGACACCTTGTGGTACGCTGAATTCAAATCAATCTTACAAAAAAATTTGGTGCCCTTGAATTGACCTAGAAGATCATCAATCTGGGGTATTGAGTATCAGTTCTTGAGTATGATATTTTTCAAGGATATGTAATCAATACAAAGTATCCATGTCCAATCCTTCTTCTGTACCAAAACAAATAGGCTCCCACAAGGTGAGTATCTTAGTCTAAAATGACCCTTTAGAATTAGCTATTGGATCTAGTGTTTGATTTCTACATTCTCGGTGATATAGCACCTGTATATAGGGTCATTAGGTAGAGGATCACCGAGTGTCAAATCAATTGATTACTTTAATTGATAGTGAAAGGGAATCCCAATAGGTGAGGAACATATTTCTTTATGTTCTTATACTATCTTATCCACCTTCTTTTGTTGTGTAGAGAGATCTCATGTAGAGGTTTTGGCAGTTGTAGTGATATTCCATACACCTTTCGACTGGACCATAAAGAGGAAACATATCCTAATTTGAGATATCACCTTTCTACACTGCTTTCTCAGAGATCAAAGAGACTGCATTATTTGGGACAACCTCTAATACCATATAGAATTGACCTCCTAAAGTAATGTTGACACTGCAAGGCCTAGATTCATAAACAACATGACACTTCTACGTATATGGTTGTCCTAAAATAAAATCACAAACTTAAATTTGGGAAACATCACACAATACATCATCTTTGAAGGGCTTGATCCCATAGTGCAAACAACATTGTTGGATGATGCAGATTTCACGTTCATGGTTGAGCCAATCGATGGTGTATGGATGAGGGTACAATGTTGTTGTTAGGTTTAACCTCTTTATCACCTATTGACGGGGAAGAATTACCCAACAACAGTAAGGGGTACTCCCCGATACACAATAGCAATTAGAATTTTCACTGTATGGTTCAGGAGACCCATCCAGATTATATCTCGGCTTCCATTATTGGTTATGAGGGTGAAGATGGATGGTTATGAAATGTAAATATGTAGATGAATACTATGTATGAAAATAAAACTAATATACTTCTACTTTATTCTATCCTATCCTAGCTAGGAGAAAGCCATCATGACCAAACGAGTTGTAATGAAACTAAACTTTGCTAAAAGGAATTCACTCAGATAGTTGTAATGAAGGTGCGAAGTTAGAAACACATGCATGAAAAATATATAATCAGAAAATTATAAACTATATTTTCCACATAATTCACAACTCATATGCACACGACATATACAAGATAAAGATGAATAACAAAAATACAAAAGTGATATAAATTGTGTTGGATTAGTCTATAAGAAAACATATCCTTACATCCCATATGAACATCATACATTTCTCTTGAAATAGGTCACAACAAAACAACAACACTTGCAAGTTCTTCTCTCTTTCATAAAACTGGTCATGAGGACTTCTCAATATTCACTAACCAAGTATTTTCTCTAACAATATTTCTAGAGTGTATACAAAGCTTGAAGAGCCCCTGCAAAGTGGATCTCTTCCTATATTTTTACATTTTTTTCTAACTCACTTGTGACTTATTTTATTCCATCTAAAGAAACTATTACAAAAATTGTTCATCTTCCCTCTACTTCATGACATGTGCACAAAGTAAAGACAAACTTGGAATTAGTTCAGAAAATAAAAATATTACTATAGGTAATATCAATTTTGGGTTTTTTATTTTGTCTTATTCATGAAATCTTGTCTCCGAGGTATATTGTCCAAATTTCCAATTGATCGTATATAGATATGATCCTACAGTATGCCATCTCTTCCTGGGTAGATATATGCGTGGGTATGGTGTCATAGAGGTTCTGCATATCCTTTGATAATGTAGCCATGAATGCCTAGACCATAGTATGGACTTTGGTTGGTTGAATAAGTTGTTTCTCTATTAAGTCAGTTATTACTTTGGTGGCTTCTAATCTATGGTTTGTGTTGTCTTGTATATTATCGACAAGATAATCTATGGTTTGTGTTGTCTTGTATATTATTTCCAAGCTAATCTAACTGGGGGAGTCAACATATCTTCATTAATTCTTGCACTTCCTTGTGCAAGCGTAAAAATATCACCATTAAGTTAGTGGTTTCTTTGTCTCCCCTTTGTCCAACTTTCTAGAAACATTATAATGAATAGAGATCTATTTTTCTTTGCCTTCCTCAGGGATGATAGATTTCTACTTCTGCATCCAAGTTTTCTGCTATCCATGTGTCAACATTGTTCATTCCTTATGAGATAATGTTGAATTGCATGAGTTTAGTTTGCACTCTGTTGTGTTGATCTATGATGGTGGCAACCATATCCTAGAACATGGTTAGGTGAGCGTACATGTCAATTATATCTTCCTCTATCTCTGTTCTAACCTTTTTCGTACTTGACTTAAATATTTGAATGCTTCCGTCATTGATCTTTACCTGAAGAAGCTTCACCTCTAGCTCCTTGATCCTTTCTTATTTCTCCAGATTTTGTTGGTGTAGTTTGTGGAAATTATCTTATGTGGAATTCATGAATGAAGATCTAGTGGAATCTATGATGACTAGTTCTTCACTGACATTTTCTATTATGGAGGTTTGTGTGAGAACTGAGATTGGATTTTCCCCAGTTACTAGTACTTTTTTCACCTGTTCTTGCACAATTTTTCCCGATAATTTATCGTAGGTGAATTTATTTAGGTTGGGTACCTCACTAGTTTAGAATGGGGTACAAAGTCCTAAACCTAACCTGTTGAATGGTGTATGTCCATTGGTACCTGTTTTTGATATCTATGGGATATTGATGTCCATCACTTGAGCATCGTCATTTCTTGTTTCAACATCCTTCTTTTGTTGTTCTTCTTCAATTTCTTTGTCGATTGCTTCCTTAGTTGTTTTTTCTGCTGCATCCACAGTTTCCTTCTCGATCACTTATTTTTGTTTGGCTTCCTTCTATGTAGTTTCCTTTTATTTTTCTTCTACAACAACTGTTGTTGCATCGTATTTGTCTTTGGATTTTTCTTTCTCTGCAAATTTTCTCTTTGTTTAAGCCAAATAATGATTTTTCTTGTGTACCTTTTCCTTTTTTCTCCTCTTCTTATATACTATGGTTTCTTCTTCCTCAACAGATCCCAACTACACAGATATGGTTCCAAGGGATCCTTTTTCTTCTACGTCTTCTTCCTCCTTCGTTCTTGATTATTTAATTTCTCTTTATTCATATTCAATCCTCCCTATGGGATTTCCTTGCCTCTTAAAGATGAATTCGTCATAATTTATTGCATTATAATGTATCTCCTCTTCCTCCCAAACCTCTAAGGTATACTCCCAAGGTGCGCCTATCTTGTGTAAATTCTCTTTGATGACCTTGTTAGGTTTGTGCCTCCTGAACCTCTCTTCTATGAAGTGGTAGAATAAAAGTATATCCACTTCTTCCTGATCCTGGTTTGTGTTAGAAAATAAGTAAGCGTCGATGTATAGTAGGAGTAGTGGCCATATTGATTTCTTATCTATGTAAAGCATTCCCCCAACTCCATTGATCACCATTTGATAAGTACTTCCTAGAGTACTATCCTGTCTGGTACACAATGAGGAAGAAGATGAGGGTATTTCATGGCACCATACACCCCGATATAAGTTTCATGTTCAATCAAATACCAATCTTTGACCCTGTTGATGACATATATTTCTTTTTCAGTCATACACATAGTTCGTGTGCAAAATATAAACTCGTATAACAGGGCGAGGAAGTGCTCATAGATTTTGTAGTATTTTTTTTGTACTTGTGCTCCTAGAGCAATTTGCAATATATGTGAATGGTTATTTCTACTGGTTTCCATGCCCAACCCATATTTGGGTATTTTTTGGAAATGCACATGATGTCTATGAGGTATGATGACATGTGGAATCTCGAGAAGGTATCGGGCTGGGATCCTACAAGTGTTGTGATGGCTTCCACGAGGTTATTGATAGGACATCATCCCGGTTGAATGATAATCCTTTGTCTGCGCAGTAGTAGATCGGTGACATATATGATAGGGGGAATTTGAAGGCATATTGTTATAGCCTGCATAACATGGCCACCATGTATTGATGAGGTTTTTTGAGGGAGGGGGTGGGATATCCACCTGTGGGTCTGAGTTTGAACTACTTATCTATTTTTTACCAAATTTGGCACAAGTCCTTGGTTGTATTCTTGAATTCACCAAGAAGTTCATTATCCAACTTCTTGGTCCCCTTCTCAAAATGATAGTATTTGGCTATGTCCTTGGGATGGAATGGCGCTATAGGGATGGAATGGCGCTATAGGTTCCCCAAATATACATGCTTTAGTATCCATCTGATGGAATCAATGCATGGGAATACAATAGCATGGGTTTCTACCCTATGAATTCTAGATTTACTCATGTTCTTAAAGATTATAAAATCATCATGGTCTTCTGTGTCAGTGGTGAATTTTTACTTTTTGAACATCTGATAGACGTCGCCTCGTCTGAGTGCATCCTCCAATTTTTATAGGAATCCAGAGGTATCATTGTAAACTACCCCAACAATGTCTATATAATCTTTGATCTGATGACCACTACTAGAGGCCTCGGTGGTTGGTGCTTTGCTAGTTGAATTATTCCTTGGAGACATGTCTAAATATGTGAAGTAAAGATGGAATCGGTGAAAAGAAAAATCCACAACTGATACATCAATATCTAACAATAATTTGTCTAAAAATATCATATGTAATACCAGAGGATTCACTTGAGCTAATTTTGGGTGGAAGTTTGTCATTTAAATATGAAATTATAATAGTAGGAAACGTTTAATTATTGGAGAGATTCAGAGAAAAAACCACCTTAAAAAAGGGTTCAACAATTTGAGATCGGAGCAGTTCTTACAAATTTCTCTGATGTCTATCGGAGGAGTTAGTACAAAGTGATGCAGACCCCCTCCCTCATCCGGGGTCCACTCGACCTCCCGGTATAGGATAGTTCAAATAGGGAGTTGAATTATCTCTTCAGGCTCTATTGAGCCCCCATTATCACACACAGGTCCTTAATCTCCTAAGACACATGTTCCTCAAAACCCGCAGGCTCTTACTAAACCCTTTCTCCTTTGAAATAGTTTTGGGCCCCTAACCCTCTTCCTCAGGACGACTCCTCATATGACCAAAGATTATGACCAAGTTCTAGTCAATAGCGCACTATTTCATCACTTCGACAAGTTTTCCAAGCCCCTTTTCTTTTAAAATTGAATTTGGCCTTCAACCCATTTTCTCAAGCCAACTCATCATGTGACCAAGGGTCGTGACCAGGATTTAACCCAAAGGGAGCTACTTGGGAGCTCAGACTTCGATGATCTCTGAACACATCCAACATGTACAACTTTCGCAAAGTGTCGATAGCCGAAAAAGGAATATCAAACGACTCTGGTACTCCCGAGATCAATGACTCCTATGCCTCTTTCTTGCCTCAGGCTTCAACGATTTTGTCCTGAAGCTTCTCCACAAACTTCCACAATCGCTTAATTGACGAACATGCCCAAATTTTAGATCAAAGGCTCTTCGGCCACGATAAATCAACGGTTGATATCTCCCCTTTTGAACTTTGGTGATTTCCTTTGGTCATACACACAGACAAGCTTTCAAATCTCCCAACGCCAAAACACTGAAATACCTCTCCTTCCTCCACGTGTCGCCTCCTAGATCGACGACTAGGATGCCTTCATGACTTCAGGATTCCTACTTGTCTACCCATCGATTCATTTTCGCTGAAGTTCCAAGTCCCCTAATTGCGGGATCTTGCACCACACTTCCTCTCCAAATGGACGATTGGGATTGACTTCGGCATTCGCGCCTTCAAGAGTCCAAACAACACTTCTCTCTATTTTCCCCGGAGTGTCGAACCTCTGTATCTACTACCACCTATCATTCAAGATAAACGACCCACAATATTTTGAATGTCGAACTGGTAGGATTAATATCTACCTCCACATGTCCTATCTCAACCGATGATCGAGATTCTGTTCGGCTCCCAGCCCTTCAGGAGTTCTCAACACTTTGCACACTGTTATTCCTAGACCCCAAATTGACGAAGCTTAGATATGTGCTCCACGTGTCCACTGCATTCGATGGTCCATATTTTATTCAGGCTCCCGGGAATTAGGGAACCTGCACACCTTCTTGACCAATTCTCTTTCGGAGTGTTATACCTCTGGACTACCTGACTTATTTCCATGTTTCCTCCCATTCAACGATGAGTACTTACTCCTCCCTTTGGCACTTCAAGGGATTTGAACCCTCCTAACCTTTATTCTCCCAGATATTCCTTTCCCTAGACCACGGGATCTAGTGACACCTGTCCAACGATATTGATGGTGGAGATCGGATCCACTGCTCTGGGCTTCGGTAGTTCTTCTTGCTCCAACATTGTGTGCTCCCAGAGTGTTAAATATCTGGTCCTCATGATCTGCTGACACGTGTCTCCTACACCAACGGGAAGGATTCGCTCTGATATTTCGAAGCTTCGGGAGTCTCCTATACTCCACACCTTTATTCTTCTAGATAGTCGGACGTACAGAATATCCCTAATATGCTTCCATGCATCCTTTGGATCATATGACCCCAAGGTTAAAACATGCACTACTTACCTGGATCATATGACTCGTCGATCCTCACGCCTAGATCCAACAACTAGGACATGTCTCCTCCGTGCGTGCTCCTCCTTGTGTATGGACTCAGATCTAACGGTCTAGATCTTCTCTCCCACAAAGATCGACGACTGTTGTATCTTCTCCTCCCAACAAAGGATTATTTGATAATTTTCAAACGCTTTGAGCCTTTGAATCTTTTCCTCTACAAGCAAAATCCTTGGCCTACACTGCACCTCCTAATCTTGAAATGGTTTTAAAATTCAAAAGGGATCAGCCCTTTGAACATTTACCTCCTGCAGGGCTATCAACTTGGACTCTACTCGCATTCCTAGAAAACTCTCTCCCTCCTAAGATTTTGTTAAGTTCAAGAGACTTCAGCCTTGGTGCACACTTATGTTTCTCCCATAGTCTGAGAATTGGAATGTTTTTGGTTTTATTCCCTCCTGGTAGGGACTCTATGCACAATTCTGCTATCTCTCTGGAGCTTTGATTTGATCGGATATCTCAGGGTCTCGACCCTTTTTTTCCCTTAATAAATCCTTCTTCCCTCCTGGAAGCGAAGACGCTCTTCCTCTTGAGATTTTGTGTGCTTGAATCCACTCGACCTATGGTGCACTCCTTGCGCTCTCTCCTTGAATTTGACTAACAATTAAAAAAGTGTTTCCCATGTGCACTCTTTGCACTATGAGTTTCTAAAAGACTTAGACTCAAGAATTTTTCCAAAATTGTTCCTGCGCACTCCTTGCACTCCCTATGCAGACTTTCACTTCTCCTCCTGAGCTTCACCTTCTGGTGTTCCCTATTGGAAACCTTCTCCTAGAACTCGAGACATATTTCTCACACACTCCTTGTTACTACTCAATTCCCTCCTTGCTAAGCCCTCAGAGTATTCAGTAACTCTAGTAAATCTTCTTCAGGGTATTCAACAACCCTAATGTGCACTCCTTTCACTATTCCTTCTAAGCTTTAGAATGATTCTATTGATCCCATCATGCACGCGCTTTATTTGAAATTAAGAGAGAGACTTCAAGTGCACTCCTTGCACTAGCTTCACAGAGTTTCAATACTCTGGTGTGCACTCCTTGCACAAGCCTAAGATCCCAAAACTACTCAGAAATCTACAGATAGGGAAATCTATCTAAACATGGAAATGTAACCTACTTTCACATCTAGAGCATACATAAATAAAAACATAAATACATTCAGAGAATAAACATTCACCACACATAAAAACACAGAAACCACATATGCAGGGAAAACTTCTTTTGTATTATATCTGAATGCTTTTGTACAAAGATGTTTTTACAAAGGTTGGACTACAACAAAGTCTCAATTCTCTCTCTCCTCTCTTGAGCTATATACTCACTCATCAACTCATTCTAATGAATTTTGATACAATGAGATTTTTTTACAAAAGAGGGGCTCCTCGAGCTTTCCCTCCAACCACCTACTTGCATTGAATTGCATTCAATTGTAATCAATGGACATCTAGTCTGAACTAGGCCTAAACCTATATACCTGTCAGCCATTAAAGGAGACTCCACATGAAACCTGTAGAAAGGAACATGGCTCAACTTCTTTGAGACTTACAACATTTAATACATTTGATTAAATTGAAAATTTTAAATTTAGGCGCAGAATGAGAGGATTGATGCCTCTCTTTCCTTGGAAGTTGTTCCTCCAAGTGTGATGATGTGATGGAATGCTAGCACTAATGAGGTGGAGCAATGATCCTACATCATAATACTGCGTTGAAAAAAACATGAGCTCCTTCTCATGCCTCCCATGTTGTTGAGGTTTCGATCCTCCCGGATCCCAAATCTGCATTTGGAGTTCTCCATCTGCTCCTCTTCCTTGCTACTATAGGTCCTTCTCTATTTAGATTCCTCCCACTGCTGACTATCTCCTCTATTTATTCCAACATAAGCCTCCTTATCTCCTCTATTACTCTATCCAGTTGGTCCACTGACTGTCTCCTCTTTTGCAGTCCGCTCTATTGTTGCATCTCCTCTTCATAAACTTCCAACCTAACCTATTAGAAACGTTTACTATACACTATTACCCTTTCCTCCAGGGCTTCCACTCCTTCACACAAATCAATGGGTACATAATTTTGATATACCATGTTGCTTCTATCTCTCGTGGCACTAGTTTTCCACTCCACTGTAGGTCCAAATTCTGTAGGCATGCTACTGAGCTTCTGCTCAGCCATCTTCCCTTATAGTTCTCCTTCTGTCATCTCCTCTGCTTGTGCTAGTACAAGTCCAGCTTCATCCATCTTCTACTTAGGATTGAATTCCTCCTCATTATTCACAACTGCATCCATCTTGAAGTCTTCTTTTATTTCTGGATTTCTCAACCAATCCCCCAACATCTTCAACTCTTTCTCCCACCGAGTGAGCATCTAATTTGAATGCTCCTCTTCTTATTTCATCTCTTGGGCATATGTCAATTTCTTCTCTTACTCCTCCTTGACAGTCTCTTCTAGTTGTCTCTTGTCTCTTACAACTTCAACATGTGCACTGGCCTCTACTGCGCTGCTTGGAAGAAATATACTAATTCCTCCAATGATTAGAATGTATCTCTGATCCTTCTTTTCTGTCAGCACTACTTCCTGATCTGAGCTCTCCTCTGAGTTCATGAGACTCTCAGACAGTCTCACTTCCTCCTACCTTCCCACCTGACAATTTGAGGTCTTACTCCTACCCTCCTAGCGGTCTATGAGATATTTGTCTGATATCATCTCATTGACCTCCTGAAAATCTAAAATTTTACTTCTGCCCTCCTGGCAGTCTATGAGATCTCTGCTTGATCCCTCTCTATTTCACTCTTGGAAATATGAACCTTCATCACTAAGGATCCTTCCAACCTCTGGTTCACAAATGTAAACCATCTCCTCCTCTGTGTCACTGAGGGTTTCAAATTTCCTCAGCCACCTCCTCAAATTCTGCTTCTGCCTTCTAGCAATCAGTTGTTGAATAGGACACTTTATGTTTCTCTTCAAGGGCCATTCATACCTACAACTTCCTTTTGCTTCCTAATACATCTTAAAAATTAGCCTCTTGAGATCTTCTCTCATATCCCCGAGCTCTTTATCCATATTCTCTTTCCTCACCTGTTGGTGCCCTCTTTGAGATTTCGTCTTATGGCCTTCAGTAGCCATCTTTCACCTCTGCTTTCAAGAACACAATTGGTTCTTCTCCTTCATCTCACCTGACTATCTACTTCCCCTGCTATGCAGCTGAGAGAACTACTGGATTTATGCTACAACCCTTTTGGCTATCTTTTGACTATTGTACACTTGCAAAAACTCTTCACAAAGAACCACACCCTACCTTCTCTTCTCCCTTTCTCGATGTCTATAGAAAAAAATCAGCTCTGATACCACTTCCTAGTATCAAACAAAACATTCATCACTCTCCTTCTATATGCAGAGAATATTAGGCTCTGATACCACTTGATGTAGACCCCCTCCCTCACTTGAGGTCCACTCGACCTCCTGATCTAGGATCATTCAAATCAAGAGCTTAATTATCTCTTCAGGCTCTGTTGATCCCCCATTATCAGACGAAGGTCCTTAATCTCCTAAGGTGCAGGTTCCTCCAAACCCGTAGGATCTTACTAAGCCATTTATCCTTTGAAATAGCTTCAGGCCCCTAACCCTCTTCCTCAGGATGATTCCTTGTTATATCCCTAAAATTCCCTATTCATGCATACATGGCCTTGGCCCTCTTACTTGCATATTTTTCCAAAGAATTGTTGCGGATCTTTTCTTAAAAAACCATTTTTTAGAGCATGTACACGCCCTTCACCACTACATCCCACGTACATACACTTGATGCATGCTAGATAGCCCACGTACATATGCTTTATGCACACTAAACAACACGTGTATGCTTGCAAAAGTTGATAAAATAAAAAATTTGTAAGGAATTCAGTGAAATTCAAGAGCTATTGAAGGTTTCCAAACCAATTCACTTGCTATAGCCCATCCCCCAACAGAATAAACATCCTTTTGTCATATAAAAGGATTTGTCGAGGTCTCATTTCTAGAATAATCATAAGAATAGTGAAACTCTTCCCATTTCACTTCCCCTCCCTGCCCAAGCATTTTCAAGCTTTTGTGACTAACTTCCTCAACATTCCCTCATTCATCCCATTTTCTTCCATCCAATCCATTCCCTTTCCTAGAGGAGACAAGAATATTGTGAGAAGAGGCCTATTGAAGGTGTACTTGGAGCATTGTAAAGAGGAGCCCGAATTGGGTTCGCGAAACGGTGGCTGACACAGATTGTAATTTTTAGTATTTGTTTGATGAATAAAAGAATCTCTTTTCCATGTCCCAAATAATGATGTTTTATGTCTTATTCTTTGATTTGTGTATGGCATTTGCTAGCTAACCCTAATTTATGAATAGAAGTTGCATTCTTGTAGTCCTTATTTACCTATCTTTGGATGCAGGTCAGCCTTGGGAGGATACTTGTAGTCTTTGGAACTACAAAGCTTGAGGAGATCATCACCAGACATGGGATAAAAGGTACAATTACCTTATTTTCTCTCATATTGCTTTATTTTCATTTATTTTGGTATGTTTGCGGTAGAGTAGAAACTAGATTGACTTTTAGACGGTCATTCGCTTTGTCTACATCTTAAACCCTGGTGTAGTTAAAGGGGGTATTTTCCCTCTAGAAGAACCAGAGACCATATTGGGGATGTCTCTAGGTTTTTTTAGGGGGTTTTGGGTTGATTGATTAGTTTTTGTTTTCCTTTCGAGTTTCAGTCAAGTTAATTGAGTCTGTCAAGTGATTTTGGTCACTTCCAGGGTGCATACCAGTTTTCCCTACCATGTAAGTCTTCCTTGTCTTTTTATTTTTGAAAGGAGACAGAGTTGTACATTCCTTGTCTTGGGTCAACTCACATACATATGCGCTTTTCAAAGTAAATGGCCCGCGTACATACGTAGACTGCTAATGCAACAATCTACATCTCTGTTTCATGAAAGGTTTTTGACAAAGAGGGAGCTTGCCTCTTTCCTGATAGAATTTCAACTTCTCACATATTTCTTGAATTAGCCAGAATCTCTGTCTGTGGCCATATCTTGGGTTTAGGTTCTAGTTTACTTGTTTCCTTAGTCTTCTTGTGTTTACCCTAAAAAGGTTTTGAGCAAGTTGTTGAGTCTTAGATCCTCCTTTTTGGTTTCTTGATTGAATCACTGTGATCCACAATGGGCTAAAGGTCTTTTCCATTCTTGTTTTAGTTTTATTTTTATCCCTTTTTACTTTCTTTTAAAAAAGAAAAAAATTACTTCAGTTTTTTCTCTTTAAAGCGGTTCAAAAAAAAATAAAAAATCATATTCTAGCATTCAGTTTGGTAAAGTAGTTAAAGTTGTTATTTGCAAAAGGAAAAAGAATCATTATTATCAAGTTATTCTTTATTTCTTGAAACATAAGTAGCTTATAGTTAAGAGAAAGCAAGTTTTAGGTTTTCTTTACAAGATCTTGAAATATGAGTTAAGAAAAAATGAGTTCACAAATAGTTAGTTACAAGCTTTGCTTTTAAATTCAAAGTAATTTTTCTTTCAAGTGCTTTAATTTTCTCCTCCTTATTCGTCTCTTTATAACACCATTAGTTTCACTACCGTACCTTTTGAGTAAATTAAGCCTTAAAAATAACACCTAATCTAAAATACATTAGACATTTTTGTTTGGTAGGGTTCACAAACTAGTTTAGGGTTTTGGGGCCTTGAATTAGGTTTGGAGAGGAAACTCTTCAAGTCCAATTTAAATCAAACATTGGAGTCTGTGTTAGGGAGTGCTTTAAGTACAATGTCGTAAGATTTAGTCGGGACCCCCCTCTAACATAGGGTATAAACACGAGGTTGTGTGAGGAAAGGCAGCAGAGATAACCCCTCCAAAGATGGACTGAACGTAGTGGGGATTGTATATTGAGGGTCTTTCTCGAGAACACTACTAACTTCATTTTCCTACGAAGCTTTGTGGACCTTGAATCCATTCGATATCCTCTATTGTATTCCAAACCATTTTATTTTGATACCCTTGAAGGGCTTTAGACTTGTTATCCTTCTCATTACGATATACTCGATTGTCGACTGTACCCACCTGGTAACTGTCTGCGAGTTGGAAACCTAGTTTCCCATATTTTATGGATTTACACAGGTGACTGTGGGGGTATAATTCGGTACCTAGGGCGGTTGTTGGATCACGCTTCGTAGAGTATACCTAGAGTTTTATTCCATGTTCGAGTTTCACTTACACTGGTTAGTTTCTCTAGTGTCGATTGGCATAATTATCCTTCCTACTAGATAGTTGACTAGACATCCCCGATGGAACATACAAAAGGACCTCTGACAGAAAATAAAAAACTGAACTCTAAAAGATGGATCAGGTTTCCATAGATTGTTGCCCACTCGACTCTGTAAAATAGCCTTTGTCAATCATGAAAACTAATTCACAAACAGACAAG